>OZ024786.1:13895424-13931440 GCA_964017065.1 Haliclona indistincta | reverse complement strand
CTCACGAACGGATCACGAGCGTACAATCACAGACAACTGCTTCTCCATAGCACACGTGGATTGAGACCAGAAATGTTTCAATTTTACAAAACATTTTATTAGAGCATTACACATCATAACGGTACAACACTAATCATGAATACACTCAACAGTCTGCTTCACTTCTACAGAAGAAGAGAAAACAAACGATAATGTCAACATCACAATCAAACAACATGTGTAGCTGTTATACTGTATACTAGTAGACACTCACAATCCTGTCAGCTAGTTCATGCTCTCCAATCCTCTGCAGTGCACCTCTCAACACACTCCATGAAGGAACTCCACTTTGTGAGACGTTGTCTTGTTGATCCAGCCATGCTGAGAGCATATCTTTAATGCAATCGTCTTGTTGGAACTGTCGATTCTTTTCAATCCTAGTAAGCGTACTGTACAATAGTCCCAGGGTCAGACCAAGCCTCTTCCAGTCACTGACACTATCAACAACCTCTAACACATCCACAAGGTCTCCCGTACCTGTGTGTGTAATTACACATAATAACAGGGACAGTACTCATCACAACAACTCACTAAGTGTTCTAGAGAGGCAACCACTAACACCAGCAGCAGCTGTGGGTAGCTGTGTAGCAGTAGCTATGCAGTGACTGATGATATCCTTCTCCTTTAGCTCAGCCACCTCCTGTACACACCAGAGAAACATACCATCACATGCTACAGTACAGCCTGCACACTGCAACTCACCAGAGGGTTTCTGCCGACAAAGATACTGTGCTTGTTGACACACTCCCTCAGCTCCTTGTGGTCTCGTGGCTTCTGCTGGGGCTGCTGGCAGTACCTGAGTACCTCCTGGAGGAGGGGATCTGGAACAGGCTGGCTAGCCATGCTTTGCTTGAAGAGCTGGCACACAGAGGAGGTTTGCAAGAGGTAGTAAGGCTCACACGATAAAGCATCTTCTGTTGAGAGCTTATTTCTTCCACTTTTTCGATCCAAGAGAACCTTGTGGTGAAGAAGCATTGCCCTAGCTACATCACGCATGACAAAGAGGTCGGTATCGGTCAAGGCATCAAAGGGATAGCGGTCGAGTAGAGAGGGAGAGATGAGACATTCACATGTGCTCACAACACTACACAGCTGCTGTTGGAGGTCGAGGATCATCCTGATGACACTGCTGCAGGTCTCTGCTGCTTCTCTGCTCTTCTCAGACACCAGCACAATGACCCAACGATTACGATCTACAATCTCTACTAAAGTGGACACTCCAGAGACACTCTCCCAGCTGATTCCATTTTGCCACACTTGGCATCGTCGCTCGAGACCACTCAGAGAGGAGGAGGGTGGAAGATGACTGGCCAGAGGAAACGTGAAGGCAAGTCGAAGGAGAAGAACATGTAAGAAACGATTGCTGAAAAACTGGTGAGGGTCACTGCACTCCAGACACCAGCCAAACCTTGGAGAGGGGAGATCACAAGGTTGATGCTCTTTAACAAGACTCGGGAAGAAGAGATGGCTGGCTCCTGATGGAGGGGACGATAAGGTAGCTTTGTTGCTCTCGAGGCTAGTGCCTTGAAGTGCTGAGGGGTCCACTGGATGACATAATTCCATATTCTGGAGACAGCCCACTAGCATCTCTGAGCTGTACCGTGGGAAGAACTCCTCAAGGGTCGTGATGGGCACTATACCAGTGTTGCTGGCAACTTGACGATACTGCTTGAAATTGTCAGGAGCAAATAGTGTTCCATTAACCTCTTTCAGCAAGGTATCTTTCTCCACCACCACCCAGCTGGACTGGGGATGCTCCTGGTTCTGCACAAACAAGATGAGGCCTTTGTCACTGAGGGAGATCAGTGACTCTGTTAATACAGTAAAATTAAAATCAAAATCTTTCTCTGAAGCAAGGGCAGTGGTCAGCTCTTGAAGAGTACAGCTTGCCTTCCCGATCTTTGTACGAAGAAAAGCGTACAACACGTGACAGTACAAACTCATGCTGGGCTGGGATGATAGTATGGCTTGTTGGCTGGTTGAGAGGAGAGAGCGGAAATAACGTGCTTCTTTGGTTTTCGACTCTCGACAGTCCATGCTTACATATCCTCCATACGTCAGCTTCTTTGCTCTGCTCTCAGCTATGCTCTCCAGTAGTGAGCTCTTCTCCTTTAGCTCTTGTGATGAGTTGACCAAGTCAGCATGGCTGCCAACAATGATGACGTGTGATGATCTCTGGGCTGAGCTGCAGGCGTTCTCTATGAAACTCATCCAGTAGTGTATGGACTCACTGATCTTCTCCATACACTGGCTCAGGTCTGCGATACAAACAAAGATAGCGGCAGAATTCCTCATGATGCGTTCCAGTACAGCAGCATGACTAGAGTAGTACTCTTGTTGTCCTGCGAAATCATAGATTACCATGTTACCAACCTCCTTCACCTTGCTCTCGACATGGAGAGGTATGATTCCAGCAGTGAGGCATTCTACGTCAGTAACGCGACCTGATGATAGCCAAGAGAAGAAGCCTGTTTCGTTAGCTAGGAGGAGAATGAGTTGAGATGTGGTGGTCTTGCCTGCTCCACTGTATCCAGTTAGGATGAGTTTTGTGTATGTGTGCACGGGAAAGTTCTTGCATTGTGGAAATGACTGGAACAGTTTCAGTAGATCATAACAGTTTTTATCTCTACTAGCCATGTCTACTGGAGTGGTGCCATACTTGTTCTTAGCCAGTGGGTCTACTCTACCAGTGGATAGTAAGTATTGTACAATGTGGATGTGACCTCTGGAACAAGCACGGTGAAGTGGTGTTTCACCTAAACTAGCCTTACATGATGGGTCACAGTGTGCCTCACTGATAAGGTAGTGGGTGATGTCGAGATGACCATGAACACAAACAGAGTGAAGTGGTGTCCAGTGATCGTTGTTTCTAGTCATTGGGTCACAGTGTTGCTCATTATGCCTCGGTGGGCGGAGCCACGGGGCATACGGTAGTCGGTTTGTGTATGTGTGTATCTGTCTGTCTGTCTGTCGGCAGGATTTCTCGTCGCTCGCTGAAAACTAAGCGCTGAAACGTGCAACACAAGCTAAAGTCGATATTTGCTTGAAAATGAATTGTAAGGATTTTGGTTATAAGGCTCTGTTCGTGAGTTATAGCGTGATTGCTTACCTCGCGATCGCCGGCTGGCGATCTAGTTGCTGATGTAAAGACAAAATTGTCTATTGCTGGCTGCCTTACAGCTAGTGAGTTCGCCTTTACTTCAGAACAGCACGGCAGACTTTTATATGAAGCTGCGTTCTAGAGTTATGGCGTAGCTTTGCTTACCTCGCGATTGATGGCCGTTGCTTGCGATCTAGACTTCTCCGTAGACAAAACTATCCACAGTTGACTGCCTAGAAGCTGATAGGTTACATCGTATGTCTAAAGAAATTGTGTAAGCAAGCTATCTCACTTGTTGTACGTGCTGTGCCCTGAACAATATAGACACGCCCAGTTGAATTAGTGGTCAGCACTGATTGGCTTCTGATTGCATAACTATTATACTGCATTGTGATTGCTGTACAGAAAGAAGGTACAACAGCTGCAGTTTAACTTTACTGTGTATGTTCATTTTCTTTTCTCTACTCCTTACATCTCACTAGTATAATTATGTAAAATAATCCTTGCCATTATTGAATACCATGTCAGATTTAATGTAGGCTCTCACTTGAGGTGCAAAATTAAGCATGATAAACTTTAATTTGTGAACTTCGTAATGATTTTATAAGTTGTCAGCCACTAACATAGTGTTCAACTAGCAAAAGCAGACTTTCATTACTGCTTGTGTATTTCAGTTCAGCATATTTAGTCAGACAGGCATGTATGCATAACGTTCCACCGAGGCATAAGCACCTTCGGTGCCTAGTTGATGAGGTACTTCATTACTTCCAGTTGATCATACCTGGCAGCATAGTGTAGTGGAGTATTCCCATTCTGGTTTTTACAGTTGACGTCGCATTTGTACTTTGTTGCTAGCTCAATGACTACATCCAACCACCCATGCCGAGCTGCATAATGGAGCAGAGAGGACTTCCAACCGGCGTCCCTGACTTTAGCTGGTTGTTGTATCTGCGGTAACAGTCGCACGGAATCTCCTTTTTTCCCGTTCTTGAATGCATCGAAGCACTCTGACACTACTTGAGACATGGATCGATTTTCTTGTGCGAACTCGGATCAACGATGGAAACCGGAAATGCCTTCTCTGTACATGTACAGTTGTTTGGAAGCGAAAGCGGAAGTGTGACGCTGGCCAATCAAATTCACTTTCGTCACGTTAAGTTAGTCACGCCTACGTGCGTTTGATTGGCCAACGTCATACTTCCGCTTTAGCTTCCGTTATGCAAGATCTTCGCAAACAACTGTAATCTCGCATGTACTATAGTGGGGCAGATGTGTGCAAAAAAATGCACGAATTGTGGGTTTTTACATAGAAGCATGAAACTTGGTATGGTATTAGACAATAATATATGAAGTAATTTGAGATATGGAGCCACTTCGGGTTTGACCTCTGCCGACCTCTAGACGTTAATTAACTATTTAAAAAATTCCGTCTTTCCATGCTCCACCAAATGCAGTCAAGTTTGGTAACATATTAAAGCTCAGCTTATAAGGAGTAATTTGGAACTTAAATCATATTAATAGCACATTCTGATCATAAGTTATGATAATTTTTATAACTATAGGTAAAAAAATCATGCATGTAGTTAAACATGCATTGCATGTATTTTGTAGTTGTGCTTGTAAATTGGTTGCATAGCCAATCCTCTTTGTTTCTATGATGCAAGTTTGAGCATGCTCAGTATAAAGCAGCTGCTAACCTTCTCTTCCCCTGCTGATTGCTGTAACTTAGCCTTAATGGTTGGTAGGCCCTGTATATTGAAAAGCAATTGCAACAAGTCAGTCGAGTAGACATAGTGTGGGACCAGTACATTCAGAACAGCCTGAAGTCACAAGCCAGAAGTAACCGTGGAAAAGGCATTAGAAGAAGGGTTGAAGAATCTGCTAATTTGCCCCAAAACTGGTCACAATTTTTGCGTGATGATGCAAATAAGACTGAGTTATTTTTGTTTTTGGTGAAGCACATCAAGCATTTAATTGGTAACTAGGAAGCAGATCATCACCACAAATGGGTCAGATGTTGTGTGCATCCCTCCTCAAGACATAGTCAGGTTCACTATGTAATTTTGTTCAAATTTTTGGGAGATTTGGAAAACCATATGTTTTTGGAAAGCTTATTATCATTGCCGATCGGCAATGATATGTAGGGATGACCTCGAACTAAGATGGCGGCTACTCATGTGTGAAAATGAGTTTTCGCACATATCTCTACTGTTATACATTTCTACTGCATTTTCACTATCTCTAAGGGAATCTGAAGTGCGAGCGCTTGTAGGAAGTCTAAGAAAGTCGCCGGGACTGCTTGCTTGTCGACGAAAATCAAGATGGCGACTCTCAGGGAGGTCGTTGCAGATCTTGGCTGTTGTAGCGTTTATCGAGATTCCAGACATCTAGGATTGATCAGGCGATTGTTCTGAGCATGGAAATACCTTTGGCGAAGCGGGCAGACGTTTCTAAAGTGGTAAACAGAAATCGCCGCCCACGCGAATTGTTCATCTTCTTCTTCTTTCTTCTTCTTTCTTCTTTCTTCTTTCAGTAAGCCTGACGCTGTCCTGAGTGAACGAATCACTACCAAACCTTCACAATTGCACGTGTATATACCTGGAATAGTGCACTTACGTCTTAGATAGGCATTAAACACTACCAGAAGCGAGTAATCCTTGAAAAACATGGTTTTTAGACCGTTTTGGACTGAAGACGCCATTAAATAATTAACCCTATTGTCGCTACTTATTATTGACTCCGCCCACATCAGCTTTGCAGCTATCTCGATGGATACTTCGTTTGTCTCTGGTCTGGACGCTTGAGCGCGCAAGCCAGAGGTATGAAATTTGTCTAGAGCTGTACTATACTCTAAGTAACATTGATCTGTTTGTTAAAGCTTTAGATGGCTGGTTAAAACTGACATGCCCAGACGTGAACCGCCGGGGCTGAGTACTGTACCGGCGCCGCTTACCTACGCACAGAAAGGTTCCTACACCACGCAGCGTAAGGACTAGAAGCCACTGTGAGTGTGATATTGGCATCAACAAGATTCTACTAGGCGTGGTCCAATTCAGTGTCAGTATTAGTCAGTCTTCATCCATTACAGTACTAACAAGTATCATGTTGTCAAATCTGTCATACATGGACTTGATATTTTAAACCTTTCATTGAATGATTGGTAATATTAAATGATTATTTTAGACCACACTCCTTACTCTCAAGACCCGTGCACGTTCACATCTGCATGCTAGACTAGTAACTCAGTGCGCTGCTCACAGAGTTGTCAAAATGAAATAACATCTAACATAGAATAAGTTCAAACTGGTAGTGATCAAAAAAGTAACAGGAACAAGTAAAGTAAAAAAGCTTTAATAAAAAAACTGAAAAGTGTAGGGATGACTCTTAAAAAAGGAAAGGAACAAGATGGGATGATGCTTGCAAAAGTAAAGGAACAAGATGGAATAATGCTTGCAAATGTAAAAGTCCCAAGTATCCCTACATCAGCGGCTTGAAGGAGGACGCAGTCCGATGACGTAATTGACGGTTCTAAATAACTAGAGGTATCTGTGTTTGGAGGACGCAGTCCGATGAAGTACTTGACGGTTGTAAATAACTAGAGGTGTCTGTGTTTAGGAGGACGCAGTCCGATGAAGTAGTTGACTGTTGTAAATATGCTGCAGGTAGCTGTGTTTGGAGGACGCAGTCCGATGAACTAATTGATGGTTGTAAATGTATAGGAAGAGGATTCCGCAATTGTCAGTTGCACGTTGTCGCAACAAGCCGCTGATGTAGGGATACTTGGGACTTTTACATTTGCAAGCATTATTCCATCTTGTTCCTTTACTTTTGCAAGCATCATCCCATCTTGTTCCTTTCCTTTTTTAAGAGTCATCCCTACACTTTTCAGTTTTTTTATTAAAGCTTTTTTACTTTACTTTAACATAAGGAGTCGGAAAATTAATGTTTGCATTTGCACAGATGCTTGTCAAGAGTTCATTACCTAAGAGTATGCAACCGTCAATATACCCCCTAGGACGGCGTTTGACATTTTCTACGTCACAAGTTTACACAACCCAGCCAACCTTAGTGGTGATAGCATTACCACAGAGTGATGATTATCATTACAGCTGTTGTGAATATCATTGGCATAGCAGCCCTAATGCTTTCTGTTGTATAAACTTGTGACGTAGAAAATGTCAAACGCCGTCCTAGGGGGTATATTGATGGTTGCATACTCTTAGGTAATGTACTCTTGTGCTTGTATTGTACTTTTTTAAGCGTATTAAAATGACGAGTATTAATTAGCAACTTTCAAATAATTTAACTTATAATTGACATATGAAGGTCATTTATAATTCAATACCTATGTATTCAGATGTAAACAATTCAGTGGTAGCAAAATAAAATTTTGATTCTATCGATTTCAGTCATTTTAGTGGCTGTGAAATAAAATTAATTTTATCACGTATTGCGATCGACCTACTGTTATCAGAAAGATTAAATCAGCAATATTGATCCATTTATTGTAGAAGGCAACCAGCTATACAATTTCATCACACATGTGTATGTACCACAAGAACATGTTCCACAAATCTTGAATGTTGATGACGTTGGACAAAAAAAGCATTATGAAGACTATGTCACTGAACGCATTAAAGTCTTTGAGAACAAGTCAAGGAGCAAAACAACAAAATGTATTTGTCTGGCAGCAAGAAGGAGACAGTAAAGATTCACGATCAGATTATTGACATGAGAGAGACCAAAAATCTGTATGGTCGTAAAGCTGCATGTTGATGTTGATGATGGCTCCAAGAGATGACTCCAAGAGCACTTTTTCACCAGATGGATCAATGTTGCCGTGCACCGAAAAATTTACGCTGATTCATGACCTATAGAAGCTGGGAAACACAGGCCAAATAACTGCAGGCAATAACTGTACAACTAGAAAATTGCTGTTGTTGATGGAATGGTTCTAGTTCATAAGTTTGCAAAGAAGAAAGGGACACTCAGTACAGTAAAAGATCTATCCAAGAGTTTAATGACAGACTCACAAATTTGACAGCAGGATTCAGTGAAGTCATCTAGGTCTTTCATACATACAAACCCAACTCCCCCAAAGAGAAAACTAGAGAGAAATGACGACAAGGAATAGCTCCTATATGCAATACAAGATAGCAGATGATATAGACATCTAGCACATTCCAATCACACGGTTTCTATCACATGAAAAATCAAAAGCAGATCTAACAGACTACCTCGCCAAAGCAATTCTGGATTACAAAAGGAATCGATTCAGCTATTCATCACAGCATACCAGAAGCAATGGGAACCTTCACGTCGAGGATAACAATCATGAAGAGGCTGACACACTTATGATCTGCCTGGCAGCAAAAGCATCACAACGATGTCCTAATGCACAATTGGTATTCTTTTCTCCTGATACAGATGTCTTGGTTCTGGCCGTGACACACTATGAGAAGCTCTGCAAAAACACATCAATTTCAATGGTTTCAGGTATGGTGGATGTTGAACCAACCTGGAGAGCATTAGGCGAAGAAAAGGCACAAGTTTTATCTACATTTCATGCTTTTACTGGAGCAGACGACATTGGAAAAATTCAGGGATAGGAAAACAAGATCGTTTCAACAGTACATGAAAGCTGATGTGAATTTGCCGAGCGCAGTCATGAAACTACCAATGGAAGGTGACTTTACACAGGAAGTGAAAGATGAATTGGCTAATTTTGTTTGTTTGAGGTACTGTCCAAAGGGTATCTGCATTACCTGATTTAAGATGGCATCTGTTCTGCAAACAACTAGCTGAAAGCAACAAATTACCCCCTACGCATGGAGCACTTGATGAACACATTAAGCGTGTGCGGTTACAAAGCCGGGTATGGTTCCAAGCCACCATAATGCAGCAACAACAACCTTTTGAACCACTAAATTTTGGATACTACAAGAACACAGATGGTCAAATTTTGCCAGTCACTACAAAGGTTCTTCCTGCACCACAGGCCATCATCGAGCTAGTTAGACGCAAGTGTAAAACTGATTGCTCTACACTAAGATGTTCATGCAGGAAGAATAATCTACCATGCACAGAACTCTGCTCAGGATGTGCAAATGATGAAGACAGTAACATAGAAATGATACGGACAGTGATGACGATGATAATGAGCAATAAATTAGTATTAGTTGCTACAAAATTCTTTTTCTGTTGCTATGTGAGCTTTTGATCACTTATTACATATCATGTTTGAAAACCATCTCTGTGTGAAGTGAAATAGGCTCATGATTTCTGTTGATTAGTATTGCCATTTTTAAGTCCCCGAAAGTAGCCAGATGAGGTTCGGTGCAAATGCAAACATTGACTTTTGGATTCCTCATGTCATAAGCTTTTCAAAAATATAATGGTTTACTAATCTCCACAAAATTTGAACGAAACTGTTTTCATGAACATAGTGAACCTGACTACTAGCTCAATGACTACATCCAACCACCCATGCCGAGCTGCATGATGGAGCAGAAAGGTCTTCCAACGGCTGCCGGTGACTTTAGCTGGTTTTTGTATCTGCGGTAACAGTCGCACGGCGTCTTCTTTGTTCCCCTTCCTGAATGCATAGAAGCACTCTGACACTTCTTGAGACATCGATCGATTTTCTTTTGCCAACTCAGTTCAGCAACGTTAACGTTGAAAACCGGAAATGCCTTCTCTATATTATCTACTACCACCCACGTTGTTTGTCCCCTTCATCGAACGCTCAAAGCATTTTTTCTCCAACTCTTCCCGATTGATTTCTGCCATGTCCAAAACGCACTGGAAACGCCCGGCCTTTCCACCCCACGCCCTCATTGAGTATAATAGAAATCTTGTACATGTGTATACTAGGAATATATAGTAATTAGTAGTACAGAAGGAGGAGGAGGATGGTAGTAGCTAGTGTCTCTTTGGATTTGGATGAGAAGGAGAGCATCAACATGTTATTAACATTCATAGCAGATAGTTGCGACACCTTAATTATTTCCATACCCTCTTGTAACAGGATCACGAGTGCATGTACAATGACAGACAAGACAGCGATACTGAACTAGAGAGCTTCTTTATAGCACACGTGGAGCAGAAATGGCATGAATTTAATTTTACACAAAAACGTTTTATTAAAGTATAACAATACAATAACGGTACAAATCATTAGTTCACATGCATTCTACTGCTAACTGCTTGTGATTCTGTGGTTTATACTTGAACTTATCATTTTAACTGAGAAAAAGAGCGAGTATTATTACATTATGGATCCAATGATCAATTATTATACCTCATCTATAGCGTCCTTATACAGTTGATGAGCTCTCACAGGTTCACCTATCATCACCATAGCTTCCTTGAGCTTCATCCATGATCTCTCTTCATCGTTAGCTATCCAGAGCTTGATGACTGATATCAGACGACTCATGGAGCTATGCTTGTCAGTTCCAATTAACTCAGTGTGTCCTCCATGATGTAGAGCAGTAGCAAGGTGTATCCACTTAGTAGGAGGGAAGCCATGCTTTAACATGAGATATGCAGCATTGTTGGTGGTCAGAGCTGTGTGTGGAGGTAAAGAAACCACAACTAAAGCAATTGAATTGTCAAAATATGCATTTTGACTAGAAATAAAATATTAGGAATCAATACTGAGAAGGAAATCTAATGCTTCAAAGGTCTATGGAAACCCACATTACGAAATTAGCATTACCACAATTCAATTAGCACTAAACCACCATGCTCTACCTTATTAGGTGATACACAAACCTGTCTAATAGACAACAACAAATATCTCACATACCGTGAGTACTGGATTGTGGTGAAGATGATGATGATCCTACTGCTCCTATAGAACAACCACACAAGAGAGATTGACGACATAATATCTTAACATTATAGTGTAGCCTCGTACCCAGGCGCTGGAAGGGGGTGGAGTCTGGGTACGAGACTATATACATTATAGCGAGTACTATTGATAAAAATTCAACTTTAAACTCAAAACAGCAATATCAAACGTGTGCAATATACATGTACATATGTATTGCATGAATCCATCCATCCGCACATGAGAATACCGAAATACCTATTATGAATTTAGCTCGACTAAAATATTATTCACTAACCATCATCAATAGCCACGCCCACATGATCTGCTAGTCGATTAGCTATCACAGTCTCCTTACTGAGCAGCACAGCATCGATCAGCTCCTCCCAGTAGTGATGTGGGTCATGGTCTCTGATCCAGTGAGTGATGAGAGACTGCAGTTGCACCTCCTCTATCAGCTTCAATGGTTGGTACCAGCTCAGCTAGTCTCAGACCAACAGCTAGATATGGCCACTTCTCAGGAGGGAACTTGTGCTCTATCATCAGCTGGTAAGACACCTCACTGACTACTGTACCACATTGATCATCTATAATGAGACACATCACTCATTAGACATGATGACATACATGAGTAGCTAATGAACAACACAACAGTAGCTAGTAGTGGGAGGAGTCAACTGTACTTTAACATAAAATACCACAAAATGACATTAACAATAATGATATTGGAATACCACTGTTTACATATAACTCACTGATTCCTGTAGTCTCATTTTTTCTAACCAAACCATCATTAGCGACTTCAGCAACACTGATATCCTTTTCATTTAGCTCAGCCACCTCCTGCCCGGTAAAATTAATGTATATATCAATAGTTATAGTAGTAGGCATTCTCCATGATAAATTACATGTGTACACTGCAACTCACAAGAGGGTTTCTGCAGGCAAATATGCTGTGCTTGTTGACATACTCCCTTAGCTCCTTGTGGTCTCGTGGCTTCTGCTGGGGCTGCTGGCAGTACCTGAGTACCTCCTGGAGGAGGGGATCTGGAACAGGCTGGCTAGCAATGCTTTGCTTGAAGAGCTGGCACACAGAGGAGGGTTGCAAGAGGTAGTAAGGCTCACACGATAAAGCCTCGTCGGTATAGGGAGCTTATTTCTCCCACTTTTCCGATCCAAGAGAACCTTGTGGTGAAGAAGCATTGCCCTAGCTACATCACGCATGACAAAGAGGTCAGTATCGGGCAAGGCATCAAAGGGATAGCGGTCGAGTAGAGAGGGAGAGATGAGACATTCACATGTGCTCACAACACTACACAGCTGCTGTTGGAGGTCGAGGATCATCCTGATGACACTGCTGCAGGTCTCTGCTGCTTCTCTGCTCTTCTCAGACACGAGCACAATGACCCAACGATTACGATCGAAGATCTCTACTATAGTGGACACTCCAGAGACACTCTCCCAGCTGATTCCATTTTGCCACACTAAGCATCGTCGCTCGAGACCACTCAGAGAGGAGGAGGGTGGAAGATGATCACTGGCCAGAGGAAATGTGAAGGCAAGTCGAAGGAGAAGAACATGTAAGAAACGATTGCTGAAAAACTGGTGAGGGTCACTGCACCCCAGACACCAGCCAAACTTCGGAGAGGGGAGGTCACCAGGTCGATGCTCTTTAACGAGACTCGGGAAGAAGAGATGGCTGGCTCCTGATGGAGGGGATGATAAAGTAGCTTTGTTGCTCTCGAGATTAGTGCGTTGAAGTGCTGAGGGGTCCACTGGATGACAGAATTCCATACTCTGGAGACAGCCCACGAGCATCTCTGAGCTGTACTGTGGGAACAACTCCTCAAGGGTCGCGATGGGCATTATACCAGTGTTGCTGGAAACTGAACGATATTGCTTGAAATTCTTAGGAGCAAATAATGTTCCATTGACTTCTCTCAGCAAGGTATCTTTTTCCACCACCACCCAGCTGGACTGGTGATGCTCCTGGTTCTGCACAAACAAGATGAGGCCTTTGTCACTGAGGGAGATCAGCGATTCTGTTAATATAGTAGAATTGAAATCAAAATCTTTCTCTGAAGCAAGGGCAGTGGTCAGCTCTTGAAGTGTACAGCTTGCTTTCCCGAGCTTTGTACGAAGAAAAGCGTACAACACGTGACAGTACAAACTCATGCTGGGCTGGGATGATAGTATGGTTTGTTGGCTGGTTGAGAGGAAAGAGCGGAAATGACGTGCTTCTTTGGTTTTTGATTCTCGACAGTCCATGCTTACAAATCCTCCATACGTCAGCTGCTTAGCTCTGCTCTCTGCTATGCTCTCCACTAGTGAGCTCTTCTCCTTTAGCTCTTGTGGTGACTTGACCAGGTCAGCATGGCTGCCAACAATGATGACATGTGATGGTCCCTGGGCTGAGCTGCAGGCGTTCTCTATGAAACTCATCCAGTAGTGTATGGACTCACTGATCTTCTCCATACACTGCATGGCTCAGGTCTATGATACAAACAAAGATAGCGGCAGAATTCCTCATGATGCGTTCCAGTACAGCAGCATGACTAGAGTAGTACTCTTGCTGTCCTGCGAAATCGTATATTACCATGTTACCAACCTCCTTCACCTTGCTTTCGACATGGAGAGGTATGATTCCAGCAGTGAGGCATTCTACGTCAGTAACACGACCTGATGAAAGCCAAGAGAAGAAGCCAGTTTCATTGGCTAAGAGGAGAATGAGTTGAGATGTGGTGGTCTTGCCTGCTCCACTGTATCCAGTTAGGATGAGTTTTGTGTATGTGTGCACGGGAAAGTTCTTGCATTGTGGAAATGACTGGAACAGTTTCAGTAGATCATAACAGTTTTCATGTCTACTACCCTCGTCTACTGGAGTGGTGCCTTCATTGTTCTTAGCCAGTGGGTCTACTCTACCAGTGGATAATAAGTATTGCACAATGTGGGTGTGACCTCTGGAACAAGCATGGTGAAGTGGTGTATTACCGTACTTACTCTTACACGATGGGTCACAGTGTGCCTCACTGATAAGGTAGTGGGTGATGTCGAGATGACCATAAATACAAGCATTGTGAAGTGGTGTCAAGTGACTGGTGTTTCTAGTCATTATGCCTCGGTGGGCGGAGCCACGAGGCATACAGTAGTCGTGTTGTGTGTGTGTGTGTGTGTGTGCGTGTCTGTCATTCCGTGACGTCTGTTACTCGAGTTTTGCAGCACACGCTGAAAAATAAGGTCTGAAACTTGCAAAGCAAGTAGAACACGATATTATCTCGCTTTTGAACATGTGAAAGGTTTGTACGAAGCTTAGTTCGTGAGATATGGCGATTTGCTCACCTTGGTCGATGCCGCGCGGTTTGTTCAACTATATCTTTATGCCTCGGTGGGCGGAGCCACGAGGCATACTGTAATCGCGTTGTGTGTCTGTCTGTCGTTCTGTCTGTTACACGATTTTCGCGGCGCACGCTGGAAGGTAAGCTCTGAAACTTGCAATGCAGGTAGAATTCGATATTATCTCGGTTGTGAACTAGCGAAAGTTCGATGCAAAGCTTTGTCCTAGAGTTATGGCGCGGTTAGCTTACTTTGTTTACCGTTGCTGGCAATCTGGACTTCTCCAAAGGCAAAGCTGTCCACAGTTGACTGCCTGGAAGCTGATAGGTTAGAATTTTACTACAGGATAGCAGCGCAAGTCCAGAGAAATCGTGTAAGCAAGCTATGGAAGCTACTCACTCGTGGTATGCGTTGCTGTGCTAAACACTGTAGACACGCCCAGTTTAATTTGCACTGATTGGCTTCTGATTGCATATTATTTTAAACTAAAGCACTGCATTGTGATTGCTGTACAGAAATCCTGTATACATGCATCTGCAGTTGCTGTGTTTGTGGAATGGTGGATGGTGTACCGAGGCATCTGCACCTTAGGTGCTATTTTTATGCCTCGGTGGGCGGAGCCACGAGGCATACTGTAATCGCGTTGTCTGTCTGTCTGTCGTTCTGTCTGTCTGTTACATCATTTTTGCGGCGCACGCTGAAAGGTAAGCTCTGAAACTTGCAATGCAGGTAGAAATCGATATTATCTCGGATGTGAACTAGCGAAATTTCGATACAAAGCTTTGTTCTAGAGTTATGGCGTGATTTGCTTACTTTGTTTGCGATCTGGACTTCTCCGAAGGCAAGGCTGTCCACAGTTGACTGCCTAGAAGCTGATAGGTTAGAATTTTACTACAGGATAGCAGCGCAGGTCCAGAGAAATTGTGTAAGCAAGCTATGGAAGCTATCTCGCTCGTGGTATGCTGAACACTGTAGACACGCCCAGTTAAATTGTGGTCAGCACTGATTGGCTTCTGATTGCATCACTAAAGCACTACTGTACAGAAATCCTGTATACTGTATGCATCTGCAGTTGCTGAATTTATAGAATGGTGGATAGTTGTGTTTCAGTGTTGATATTTGTAGCAGTATTCTCACAGCAATGAGTGCAGTAGTCTTGTTGCAGTATACTTTAACTTGTTTCTACTGCAGCTTACATTGCATGCTTTCATGTTACTATTTTGATCCTTCCGTGGACCTACTGCATGCATATATACGTGCTGTCATAATTATGCATCTGCTAATTGAATGCCATACATGCTACATGTACTGCACCGAGGCATCTGCACCTTTGGTGCTTCATTATGCCTCGGTGGGCGGAGCCACGAGGCATACTGTAATCGCGTTGTCTGTCATTCTGTCTGTCATTCTGTCTGTCTGTTACACCATTTTTGCGGCGCACGCTGAACGGTGAGCTCTGAAACTTGCAATGCAGGTATAACTCGACATTATCTCGGTTGTGTATTAGCGAAAGTTCGATGCAAAGCTTTGTTCTAGAGTTATGGCGCGGTTTGCTCACCTATAGATGGCTTTGCTGACGATCAGGACTTCTCAGAAAACATAACTACTCACAGCAGACTGCCTAGTAGCTTGTAGGTTAAATTTATACTACATGATGGCAGCGCAGGTCCGTAGAAACTGCGCGAGGAAGCTACTTGCAACCAGAACCCGGCAGGTTACTGCCATTCAATGCATAGGCACGCCCAGTTAATTAATTAAAATAATATTAATAATACTCAGCACTGTTTGGCTTCTGATTGCATAACTACAAGTTTGCTATATTGCTTCTGCTCGTGCTATATTCGAATGCTGCAGCTGATGAATATGCTCTGTTATAGCATTACATGCTCAAATTTTAACATCCACCGAGGCATAACCAGCACCAATGGTGCATTTTTCATTCTGTCCGAAGGCAGAACTCCGCGTCGGCTGAAAACTAAGCGCTGATACTTGCAATACATGTTCAACTCGGTGTTGCCTCGGAACTGAATTGATAGACTTTTGGTTTCAAAGCTTCGTTACCTTGAATAGCATTGCTGGACTCGCTCAGCATTGTGGGACTTCGCTGAAGATAAAGCTGTCTACTATAGTCTTCTTCACAGCTTGTAAGACAATTCTTTACTCAAGGTAGTACAGTGAGTGCTGAGAAACCAATCGTGCTATCGCTAAGCAGCGGCAAGCTAGCAACCAGCGCTCACGTGCTGTGTTGATTATAGGCACGCCCAACTGAATTCCATGTGGTTAGCACTGCTAGGCTTCTGATTGCATAGTTGCAACCCACTAGCTTATTCTGCAAACAGTGCTGTATTGCAGCTTGTTGCAACGCTCTTCAGCTTTAATTTCATCATACAGGAATTGCATTGCATAACTATTATACTGCATTGTGATTGCTGTACAGCAAGGCATAACAGCTGCAGTTTGTTGCTGTGTATGTTTTAGTTCAGCGTATTTTTGTTATAACTTTTAGTTTTATGACTGCACCGAGGCATCAGCACCTTGGTGCTTTCATTCCGTCTGTTACTTCAGTATCTTAGTGTACGCTGAAAGTTAAGCTTTGGAACTGGCAATGTAAGTAGAACATGATATTATCTCGCTTTTGAACATGTGAAAGTTGTATACGAAGCTTCGTTCTTGAGTTATGGCGTGATTTGCTTACTTTGTTTGCCGTTGCTGGCGATCTGGACTTCTCCAAAGGCAAAGCTGTCCACAGTTGACTGCCTAGAAGCTGATAGGTTAGAATTTTACTACAGGATAGCAGCGCAGGTCCAGAGAAGTCGTGTAAGCAAGCTATGGAAGCTATCTAGCTCGTGGTATGCGTGTGCTGTGCTAAACACTGTAGACACGCCCAGTTGAATTGTGGTTAGCACTGATTGGCTTCTGATTGCATAACTAAAGCATTGTGACTGCTGTAAAGAAATCCTGTATACATGCATCTGCAGTTGCTAGTGTGTTTGTAGAATGGTGGATAGTTGTGTTTGTTGATATTTGTAGCAGTATTCTCACAGCAGTGAGTGCAGTAGTCTTGTTGCAGTATACTTTAACTTGTTTCTACTGCAGCTTACATTGCATGCTTTCATGTTACTGTTTTGATCCTTCCGTGGATCTATTGGATGCATATATATACGTGCTGTCATAATTATGCATCTGCTAATTGAATGCCATACATGCTACATTGTACTGCACCGAGGCATCTGCACCTTTGGTGCTTCATTGGGTCACAGTGTTGATCATTGATGAGGACTTTCAGTTGATCATTCATGGCAGCATCGTGTAGTGGAGTAAACCCAAGCTTGTCTTTACAGTTGACGTCGCACTTGTACTTTGTTGCTAGCTCAATGACTACATCCAACCACCCATGCCGAGTTGCATAATGGAGCAGAGAGGACTCCCAACCGGCGCCGCTCCTGACTTTAGCTGGTTGTTGTATCTGCGGTAACAGTCGCACGGCCTTTTCTTTGTTCCCCGTCTCGAAAGCATCCACTATGAAGCACTGAAATTGAGACATCGGCGATTTCTTGTGCAGCAGTTCGTTGGAAACCGGAAATGCCTACATGCCGCGCCGAATACAGCCGTTTTCACGCTCAACACAGGCTTCTTGCAAAATAATAATTGGATTCGTATATAAATAGACCGTGAAGCGAGAACCATACACTGACACGAAGAGTATATAATCTTACTGACACCAGGAAAATGCCATCAACACGCTGTAGTGCTGAACCACATAAATGCAAATTTAGGCTAGTAGTATGCACTGCATCAATGGGATTCAGTAGCATCATCGGTGTCAGTGTATGGATCTACCCGGTCCAACCCAGGGGTCCCCGAGGTGCTATGGGCGAGAAAGTAGTAGAGATTCTCAACAGTGGAAGACACTACAGTTATTGTTCGTGCAAGCAATCAGCTTATTGACAAGTCTGCTACAGACGTCCTGAAGCAAAATCTTGGTGTTTAAAAACGGCGAGCGAAGAGACAGCTCCATTGTTATCTGCAAAACCCAATATACAGTTGACGAGACCTGGTCAGAGCTAGAACTAAGAAAGTTGCTTAAAATTAACCTGTTTCACAGCAGAAAGATTCCTTAACCCAGCATAAGTGTGCTGTCTACTGGAGCTGTGCTACTTCTTCATAAATTTCATGACATACAGAACACAGACACAGTTGCAGTTCACTATGCAAAATAGCTAAACCAGTACTCTAAGATCATAACTTAAAGTAAGACCAGTAATCAAGCTCTTTGCAATACAATTTTAGAAAGAATCCACGGATGATTTCGAGTGCTGTATGCTAGCGCTAGTGCCATTGAGCCACGCCTCACGATGGAACGTTAGCTAGCTATGCATTCGTAAATCACGTGCGCATAATAACAGCCTAAAAATCACGTGCGCATACTAATGCTTCCAACCTCCTCTGGGTTCACGCTAGCCACTTCACGGACTACGAATCCAAATTTGCAAGAAACGCATCCTTTCCCTCTCAGAGGTTGAATATCATTACTAATGTGACAACAATGAACTAGTACATGTGATCTAGTAATAGTTAGTGCAGCAAGCAAGAGAAGGAGGAGGATGGTAGTAGGAGTGTCTCTTTGGATCTGCAGTCTGTCTGAGAAGAGAGAACATCAACATTTCATTAATATTCATAGTAGATGGGTGGGGAACCTTAATTATTTCTTGGTTGATATGTGTGAGAATGCTGGTGGGTTGCCAGGACGACCCTCAATACCGACAGCACACTATTGAGAGAGAGGAGGATGTGAACACACACACACACAGTCACTCACTCTAGTCTCCACATCAGTCCACTCATCCTCTAGCTCATGGTCCTCCTGACCCAGCAAGGAGAAGGAGCTGTACTCATCCTGATCCATCCTCTGTTGTGACAATGATCTGGAATGACACTCAAGAGAAGGAATGCATCCACGTGTCTTCTATACCTGGTCAGTGTCTTGGTGGGTGAGGCATGATTCAGTTTCTCAATATCAGTGAACTGCACTGCAACTCCACCTCCTCTAGTGTGCATAATGGCTCCCTACGTACATCAAGAAGAGAGCTTAATAGTGAATTGTGTTTTCTCTGAAGCCATGCAGGTCTGATATCATTCAACAAACTAGCAATGAATGACGGTTTAAAAGGCATGATGAAAGTTAGTCACTAATAGTGTGGTCACACTATGGATCACCTGAACTAGAGCAGTGCTCACATTCACACACTATATCAACACTATCCAGTTTGATATCAGTTCGATCCCGTACCTGTACAAAATCTGTGTGGAAAGTAACGTGACACGCACGCAAGTAATCACCATAAAATGTGTCCGTAATTTATAATGTCATCTGCTACGTTTGCGAGGAGACGTGGCCAAGCATCAGACGTCATCATTAGTACAGACATCAATCCACGACGACAGCGCGCCTATGGAGCAGCAGAATTCAGCGTCATTCAGCTCACTTGCATGTCACGTTACTTCACACACAGATTTTGTACACGGATATCGACACTCGACACTCGACACTCTTCTTATTAAATACTCCTGACGATATAAAATAATATGGTCCTGGCCTATATGCACGATATCATGCACGGTATCAATCTAGTCACCTTATATAGTTGAGTGTGTACTCCACCCTCAGCATCTTGTTCCTGATGCTTCAGACAGTACTTGTCCAGCTGACGTGAGGTCAGGTCCTTGGTCTTCTTCATTATCGGCTGAAGCAAGTCACCTGTTGGTCACATGACAGGAAGTATGTGGTCATGTGACAGGAAGTGCATGGTCATGTGACTTACCATTGTCTACAGTGTTGACTGGTTTGTGTTCTAGCCAGTTTTCAGAGAGTGATCGTTTTCTACCAACACGAGTGAGAACAGGTGCATTCTAGTGACAAGAGAGTGTAATATAGCTCTGATGATATCACTCATTACACTAACATCAGTCACTGTTGTTTCTCTCAGTGGAGTGCGTACATCACTACTAGCTGATGCTGCTGCTGATGGGAGAGGCGAGTTCTTAATGAGCTCCTCGACCTGACGCAGTTTCTCATTCTTGGCTCTAATCTCTCTCTGCTTTCGCTGCATCTGTTTCGACAATCGATCAAACTTCTCTTTCTCGTGTGATACAAATCCCTTCATCTTTTTCTTCAACAGCAGTTTCTCTGTGGCCTCTTTCTCGGCCTCCTTCTGCTTTGCTGTGAGCTCTTGCTCTAGTTCTCTCTTATCATGTTCATACATGACCTGAGTGCGAAGGAGATAGTCTTTCTGTTCAGTGAGTCTGGTGAGTGTGTTCTTGAGTCTAGTGTTGTCCTTGGTTTGTGAGGAGAGTGTCTGCTTGAGGCTGTCCACCTCACCACTAAGCTGAGCCACCTGTATCATGATGATAATGATATCAATTCAACTCAGCTAGTGAGGTCAGGTTACCATGTATAGTGACTTACTTGTCTCTCTTGTGTGCTGACCACACCTCTTAGTCTCTGAACTTCACGTTGTGCTCGATCACGTGAGTTCTTGACAGACTGGTAGTCATGTGACATAGCACGTAGCTCAATCAGTTCCTGTTCATGAGCTACTAACAGTGTTCTGAAGTCACCCTCTGAGAGAATGAACACATCAGTGAGTGAGTGAGTGAGTGAGTGAGCAGCTAGTTGTTCTTACGTTTCTTCTTCAGGTCCTCCATAAGTCTCTCTCTCACTCTGCTCCTGTTCTCGAGCTGTTTCCTCAGCTCAGTCAGTGAATTCACTGAACAACTCTCGGACAAGATCTGCACAACATGACAGCAACACATGTATTAGTGATTGATACAGCTAGTCCTACCTGTTGTAGACACACGATGCCTAGAGCAACTTGATAAGGATGAGGTACATTGACTGATGCCTCCTTCTCCTCAATATCACTTGCTTCTTGAAGTGCTGCCTTGTATAACATGTTAGCTAAGAGAGAGGAGAGAGAGAGAGAGAGAGAGAGAGAGAGAGAGAGAGAGAGAGAGAGAGAGAAGAGAGAGAGAGAGAGAGAGAGAGAGAGAGAGAGAGAGAGAGAGAGAGAGAGAGAGAGAGAGAGGGAGTAGAATACATGTAACATCATAACTGCCAAATGTGTCATGTGTGTGTGTTCTACCTCTTCGTCTTCCTGGAGCAAGTCCAACATCAAATCTGGAGATACAAAGCAGATGACCAACACATGTGTGAGCTAGTGAGTAAATCAACTCACTTGACTTGTGATGGTCGATCTACTACCACTTCCTGAGTGACTTCAGCAAATCTCATCACATGCTGAAGAAAATGAACTTTATTTAAAATGCATAACATGGCCACTTTGGGTTTGACCACAAAGAAATGGCCATGGTCTGACATGGCACATTATACAGTAAGATAATGTGACATGTCAATGATGTTACTTACGATGGTCTCATCATAGTCCTTGGCTCGTGGGTTGACACACACCACCATCCTGACCTTACCCTCACCATCAAAATAGTTCTTAAACAAGTGAGTTAGTTTGGAGTCACGATAAGGTACAATCTAGTGAGACAGACAGATCACTAGTATACTGTATAATAGTATCATGATTACTTTGTTAGCATTGTTCAGCTGATTGTCTCTCAGTGTCTCCATACAAGTTCTTAATGTCATATCAAACTCTGATTGATATTACCTGAGAATTGATTCTTTAACACACGAACATGTTTAGTGACAGTGTTACTCACCAGCTTCTCTGATTCTGTCTCCCTCATTTTTGGTGCGTGAGGTACGCTCTGAGCCAGCTAGGTCAACAAGAGAGAGTTGAGCAGACGCCACCTTGGTCTTGTCCTGGAGCACCTCATCACCTGTCTGATCCAGAGGGGCCTACAATGAGAAGATAATAGGGTCATTCCATATCATTTCAACAACTTTTTGGCATGACCCTCTGGGATTTTCTTGAAACTTGGTATTGTTGAACCCCTCATGGTCATAATTATGATTCCATAACAAGTTTTAGCTTGATACCTTGTATGGTTTCTTTTTAAACTCTGATTGCATTTTCGACAATATTTCCTACTACTTGCTGTTTAACTATTTATAACTATGTTATATTTTGACCTATCAGCAGACTAATAACATCAAATTGAAGCTGAATAAATGCTCTTTCATATGACATGCAGCACATAGTGCATCGCATGTCGTAACTATTTAACCACGCCCACATACTTTGATCTTTGATTCTTAAAAAAAGCGCTGCGTCAATTTCATTTTAAATGATTGTGATTTAATAGTAGTCTATTAGCTACTTCTATACCAAATTTCATGTTGGGACACAAATGGGAAGGTTAGTTTGCAAGCTTTATTAGAAAAAAGGAGCATTAATGCATACTACTTGGACACCAATAAACACAGTGAAAAGACTTGGGCTAGCTGTTTGAAGACTTAGGATAGTTGCTTGTATGTTGATTGATTGACATAGAAGGGAGTTCCACTTTTTGAATAGAACTGTATAAGTTTTAACATTAATTCATTGATGTTGGTATGTCGATGTCAAGAATTTCAATAAAATTTTTTTGAACAATTTTTTAATCGGAATTTCTTTGATCACACAAGTCAACTGACATAATTTTGTGTTCTTGAATCAATGATAGAAGACAAGTAAAGTAACCTTTTGTTCTTGTCGTGTCTATATAGTTGACAATAGATCATGCCATAGTTGTTTTATAGAGTTTTGTAGTGTTTTACTTGTAGCAATACATGTAAGCCCTATCACATAGCAAATTATTTTGCTGAAAATCTAATTACTAAAGCACTTCTGGTATATAAACTGTGATTGTATCGTTATTATGAACATAGTCTGAATTTTTGACTACGTGGTTTAATTAGCAAACCTAGGTAATAAAAGATACAAGGTTACTTGAGTAATTGACTATTATTTCATTAAAATTGCATCTTATTACTTAAAAAGGCTGCTTGTTGCTTTGCTAAAAAAAATTAAATAAAAAATTGATTACTCACAAATCAAATTGCAAAAGCCTCAATCTCACTTGTAAAACACTACATGTAATATCCCACGATTCTTTCTGATGTTTCTGAACGCAGCAGGTGGTGAGGGAGGGTTGTTGCATATTACATTTGATTTACTATCTTTAGTACGTGTGATTGAAACATCAGTGATGAAGGTACACTTTTAAACTAGCTAGTGATCATTTTGCATGTCCTAATATCTCAGAAATGGACTAAACACTTCCAAGTGGTTCATACTTATACACACAACAACTGTTTTGTCAAGGAAGTTTGATAATCATTCGTTTTCAATAATAGAACCATCAGCCACACTGAGTTTGAAGAGAATTGCGCTAGGATCCCATTTGTGTCCCAACATGAAATTTGGCTTAGAAGTAGCCAATAGACTACTATTAAATCACATCCATTTAAAATGAAAATTGACGCAGCGTTTTTTTAAAGAATCAAAGATCAAAGTGTGTGGGCGTGGTTAAATAGTTACGACATGCGATGCACTATGTGTTGCATGTCATATGAAAGAGCATTTATTCAGCTTCAATTTGATGTTATTAGTCTGCTGATAGGACAAAATATAACAAAGTTGTAAATAGTTTAACAGCAAGTAGTAGGAAATATCGTCGAAAATGCAATCAGAGTTTAAAAAGAAACCATACAAGGTATCAAGCTAAAACTTGTTATGGAATCATATGACCATGAGGGGTTCAACAATACCAAGTTTCAAGAAAATCCCAGAGGGTCATGCCAAAAAGTTGTTGAAATGATATGGAATGACCCAATAGCGATGAGTATGTGTGTGAGTACTGTACCTAGGGTTTCCACACAAAAAATTAACTTCTACGAAATCAGCTTTTCGGCGACTTAGTATGTACACCAACTTATCAAAACCTCCTGGTGCAACTTCGCAATCCAAAACTTCTTCGATCATGCAAAAAACAGCTTTAAACTCTGACCGCAATCAGTTATTATTAAACTAGACATTCGATCTTCTTATTAGAGAGCATCTCTTGCACGACAAGCAAAGTTCTGCAAGGCTGCTGGCCATTTCAAAGTGATGTCAACGGTAGTACTACTCTTAACAAGTACTTTTAATAATACTAGCTTTGCTGAAATGCGTTTGGTCTCAGTTAGTGTGTCGTGTAGAACACGCACCACCATCAGCTCGCTCACTCCACTACACACTGTGTGGATCTCACTCACCTGTAGGTATACCGAGCTCTTTACTCCCTCTACCATACCCTCTCACGACCGGATCACGAGCGTACAATCACAGACAACTGCTTCTCCATAGCACACGTGGAGACCGTAAATGTTTCAATTTTACAAAACGTTTTATTAGAACATTACACATCATAACGGTACAACACTAATCATGAATACACTCAACAGTCTGCAGTTTACATGTCACTTCTACAGAAGAAGAGAAAACAGACTATAATGTCAACATCACAATCAAACAACATGTGTAGCTGTTATACTGTATACTAGTAGACACTCACAATCCTGTCAGCTAGTTCATGCTCTCCAATCCTCTGCAGTGCAGCTCTCAACACACTCCATGAAGGGACTCCTCTCTGTGAGACGTTGTCTTGTTGCTCCAGCCATGCCGTGAGCATATCCATCTTACAGCCAGATATCCTGCCTCGCTGCTCACGGTCTATCCTCTCCAGTGCTGGGTAGAGAAGGCCTAGTTGTAGTCCAAGCTCCTTCCAGTCATTGAGATCATGGATCATAGCCAACACATCACACAGATCATTAACAGCTGTAATGAGTACATAATAACAGGGACACTCTCCTCATCATTGTGGTGTAACTCACTGAGTGTTCTAGAGAAGCAACCACTAACACCAGCAGCAGCTGTGGGTAGCTGTGTAGCAGTAGCTGTGCAGTGACTGATGATATCCTCCTCCTTTAGCTCAGCTACCTCCTGTACACACCAGAGAAACATACCATCACATGCTACAGTACAGCCTGCACACTGCAACTCACCAGAGGGTTTCTGCCGGCAAATATGCTGTGCTTGTTGACACACTCCCTCAGCTCCTTGTGGTCTCGTGGCTTCTGCTGGGGCTGCTGGCAGTACCTGCAGAGTACCTCCTGGAGGAGTGGATCTGGAACAGGCTGGCTAGCCATGCTTTGCTTGAAGAGCTGGCACACAGAGGAGGGTTGCAAGAGGTAGTAGGGCTCACACGATAAAGCCTCGTCAGTAGAGAGCTTATTTCTTCCACTTTTTCGATCCAAGAGAACCTTGTGGTGAAGAAGCATTGCCCTAGCTACATCACGCATGACAAAGAGGTCGGTATCGGGCAAGGCATCAAAGGGATAGCGGTCGAGTAGAGAGAGAGAGATGAGACATTCACATGTGCTCACGACACTACACAGCTGCTGTTGGAGGTCGAGGATCATCCTGATGACACTGCTGCAGGTCTCTGCTGCTTCTCTGCTCTTCTCAGACACCAGCACAATGACCCAACGATTACGATCTACAATCTCTACTATAGTGGACACTCCAGAGACACTCTCCCAGCTGATTCCATTTCGCCACACTAAGCATCGTCGCTCAAGACCACTCAGAGAGGAGGAGGGTGGAAGATGACTGGCAAGAGGAAACGTGAAGGCAAGTCGAAGAAGAAGAACATGTAACAAACGATTACTGAAAAACTGGTGAGGGTCACTGCACTCCAGACACCAGCCAAACCTTGGGGAGGGGAGGTCACCAGGTCGATGCTCTTTAACAAGACTCGGGAAGAAGAGATGGCTGGCTCCTGATGGAGGGGACGATAAAGTAGCTTTGTTGCTCTCGAGGCTAGTGCTTTGAAGTGCTGACGGGTCCACTGGATGACAGAATTCCATACTCTGGAGACAGTCCATGAGCATCTCTGAGCTGTACTGTGGGAACAACTCCTCAAGGGTCACGATGGGCACTATACCAGTGTTACTGGCAACTTGACGATTCTGCTTGAAATTGTCAGGAGCAAATAATGTTCCATTGACCTCTCTCAGCAAGGCATCTTTCTCAACCACCACCCAGCTGGATTGGGGATGCTCCTGGTTTTGCACAAACAAGATGAGGCCTTTGTCACTGAGGGAGATCAGTGATTCTGAGAGTAAAGCAGAATCAAAAGAGAAACCTTCCTCAGAAGCAAGGGCAGTGGTCAGCTCTTGAAGTGTGCAGCTTGCCTTCCCGAGCTTTGTACGAAGAAAAGCGTACAACACGTGACAGTACAAACTCATGCTGGGCTGGGATGATAGTATGGCTTGTTGACTAGTTGAGAGGAGAGAGCGGAAATGACGTGCTTCTTTGGTTTTCGACTCTCGACAGTCCATGCTTACAAATCCTCCATACGTCAGCTGCTTAGCTCTGCTCTCTGCTATGCTCTCCACTAGTGAGCTCTTCTCCTTTAGGTCTTGTGATGACTTGACCAGGTCAGCATGGCTACCAACAATGATGACGTGTGATGATCCCTGGGCTGAGCTGCAGGCGTTCTCTATGAAACTCATCCAGTAGTGTATGGACTCGCTGATCTTCTCCATACACTGGCTCAGGTCTACGATACAAACAAAGATAGCGGCAGAATTTCTCATGATGCGTTCCAGTACAGCAGCATGACTAGAGTAGTACTCTTGTTGTCCTGCGAAATCGTATATTACCATGTTACCAACCTCCTTCACCTTGCTCTCGACATGGAGAGGTATGATTCCAGCAGTGAGGCATTCTACATCAGTAACACGACCTGATGAAAAGAAGCGAGCTTTTTTAGCTAAGAGTAGAATGAGTTGAGATATGGTGGTCTTGCCTGCTCCACTGTATCCAGTTAGGATGAGTTTTGTGTATGTGTGCACGGGAAAATTCTTGCATTGTGGAAATGACTGGAACAGTTTCAGTAGATCATAACAGTTTTTATTATCATGATAACTAGCATAGTCTAGTGGAGTGTTGCCGTCATTGTTCTTAGCCAGTGGGTCTACTCTACCAGTGGATAGTAAGTATTGCACAATGTGGGTTTCACCACTGTGACAAGCATTGTGAAATGGTCTATCACCGAACATATTCTTACATGATAGGTCACAGTGTGCCTCACTGATAAGGTAGTGGGTGATGTCGAGATTACCAACAGTACAAGCATTGTGAAGCGGTGTACAGTGAAGGTTATCTCTAGTCATTGGGTCACAGTGTTGCTCATTGATGAGGTACTTCATTACTTCCAGATGATCATTCGTGGCAGCATTGTGTAGTGGAGTAGCCCCAGTCAGGTCTTTGTAGTTGACGTCGCATTTGTACTTTGTTGCTAGCTCAATGACTACATCCAACCACCCATGCCGAGCTGCATCATGGAGCAGAGAGATATTCACACTGTAGGTGACTTTAGCTGGTTGTTGTATCTGCGGTAACAGTCGCACGGCATCTTCTTTGTTCCCTCTCTTGAATGCATCCAAGAACTCTGACACTTCTTGAGACATCGATCGATTATCTTGTGCGATGGCTCAGTTCAGCAACATCAACTGGAAATGTCTTCTCTATCTACTACCACCCACGTTGTTTGTTCACTTCATCTAACGTTTCGATGTAGTCTTCTCCAACTCTTCCCGAGTCGTTGATTTCTGCAGTGTCCACGTCCAAAGCGCACTTTCTACCCCCATGCGAGTATGAATATCATTACTAATTGCCATATGCATCAGTAATGATATTCATACTCATGTGATGATAATTAACACATGTGATACTCATAATAATATTCATATTCATCATGTGATACTCTAGTAACACAGTAATATTATATCCATAGTAGTGAGGTATATATCCAGTATATGGAACCCGAGGGTGTGACCGAGGAGGTGATATAGCCCGAGGCGAAGCCGAGGGCTATATCACCTCCTCGAGGACACACCATACATGTGATCTAGTAATAGTTAGTGCAGCAAGCAAGAGAAGGAGGAGGATGGTAGTAGGAGCGTCTCTTTGGATCTGCAGTCTGTCTGAGAAGAGAGACCATCAACATGTCATTAATATTCATAGCAGATGGGTGTGGTACCTTAATTATTTCTTGGTTAAGATGTGTGAGAATGCTGGTGGGTTGCCAGGACGACCCTCAATACCGACAGCACACTATTGAGAGAGAGGAGGATTGTGAACACACACACACACACACACACACACACACACACACACACACCTTCCTTCCTTTCTGCTGCCGATAAACGGTCACGCAGCCCCCCGTTAGGGGGGAGGGCAAAATTCAGGAGTCACTTGCTTGGCCAGGCCTACAGCGGTGTACAGAGAGCCCTCCACGGCTCCTGAACCACCGGCTGCACTTTGTGCACTGAAGTGCACCACTCTGTTCAGATACAGGCTTGCTTCGTTCTAGAACACACTTGTGACGCTTTTTGTCACCTTCTCTTCGGAAGAACCTGCCACACACACACACACACACACACACACACACACACACACACACACACACACACACACACACACTACTCATCCTCTAGCTCATGGTCCTCCTGACCCAGCAAGGAGAAGGAGCTGTACTCATCCTGATCCATCCTCTGTTGTGACAATGATCTGGAATGACACTCAAGAGAAGGGATGCATCCACGTGTCCTCTATACCTGGTCAGTGTCTTGGTGGGTGAGGCATGATTCAGTTTCTCAATATCAGTGAACTGCACTGCAACTCCACCTCCTCTAGTGTGCATAATGGCTCCCTACGTACATCAAGAAGAGAGCTTAATAGTGAATGTTTTCTCTGAAGCCATGCAGGTCTGATATCATTCAACAAACTAGCAATGAATGATGGTTTAAAAGGCATGATGAAAGTTAGTCACTAATAGTGTGGTCACACTATGGATCACCTGAACTAGAGCAGTGCTCACATTCACACACTAACTTAGGAAACGATCAGAGTGAGCCACACCTGACATGACTGTAGGTGCTTGACCAAAACAAAGCATATATTTTCATGATGTGCAAACGAAGAGGAATCGTTTGTATAACGTCTACATGCTCACTGCACATATGTATCAATACTATCCAGTTTGATATCAGTTCGATCCCAAGACCTAGTGCGACCTTGCTGTAAAAGAATCTGGATCAAATTCAGGTTAGGATGATGGGATACCATCAGTGGGTGGGGCTTGATCTGAAGCCCTATAAATTCACAAGTCCACTGACTTAAGTATTTGAGCTACTTTTACCAACCTGGTACAGAGACCAAATAATCTGATGTTATAAAAATGGCGTCTCGGCATTTGATCAAGATAGACACTTTTAAATGAAATACAGTAATCATGTTGTAGAGCAGAAAATAATATGCACGTAATTATTGATTATTTATATAGTTGACCAGATGTGGTGCCTTGCAAGGCTGCTTCCCTTCATGATAGGGAATTTAGTTCCAGAAGACGACCCACACTGGCACAACTTCCTGTTACTGTTGACCATCATCGACTATACTTTCGCTCCAGTAGTGTCACCAGATGAAGTCGCATACCTGCACAATATCATTGAGGAACATAACAGCAGTTTCAAAGCTCTGCATCCAGACTCTTCTATGATACCAAAGCTTCACTACATAATCCACATTCCGGAGTGGATTTTAAAGTAAGAATCAATGTGTATTATAGAGAGCTATATTTAGCCATTGTGCCACATGGCTGAACCTAACAGCTCCAACAGCTGGTAATGACATCGCTGCTTTTCTACGTACAACAAAGAAACCAATGCTAGTCCTGTACATTATACTCTATTGTGCACAATACTTTAAAATACACGCAAAAATGCAAAACAAAGGCAGTAGTCAGTAATGTGAAGACAAGTAAATTAGATCTCTTTGAACGTTATGGGAAAATTGAGCGCCAGAAAATTGAGTGTAAATGTGGAAATTGAATGTGGAACTGAGAGTTAACGTCAACTCACGTGTCAGCTAACTAAAAATAAACAGCTAACTAGACTATGGCAAGCCAAAGGGGACAATATTATGAAACACAATATTTTCATGGTCAAAATTTGATTGTTGCATGGGCAAATTCATTTGTGCACAGGCAAAATCATTTAGCATGGGCAAAATCATTTTAGCATGGGCAATTTGATTTGAGCATGGGAAAAATCAATTTTAGCATTGGCAACTTATTTGAGCATGGGCAACTCATTGGTGCATGGTCACATTCATTACATTTGCATTGGCAATTCAGTTTATTTTCATGCGCAAAATAGTGATCGCTCATTGGTATGCGCAAACCCCAGCAACATTATTGCATGCGCAAACATTCTTTTGTATGGGCAAAAGTCTTTTTCATGCGCAAAATCGTTCAGGCTCGTCAACACATTGGTCACACCCCCAAGAGCTTTATGGCTGGGAACAAAGCAGCACACTCCAGGCTCAAGCAGAGACCGCTAACCAGCTATACTACTTGCAAGTACTATCTAAGGCAATTAATTTTAGTTGGACAGTTTAATTTTTGCTCATGACACTGCTTGCTGACGCTCCGAGACGCCTATATATTCGAACTTAGTAACTGTTCGCTAGAACGAAGTCGGGCATTGCAAGCAGTGCTAGGAGCAAGAAACTGACAAGTACCATTCAATCATGGTAATTCTGTAGAGGACAGTTTCTTGCTCCTTGCAATGCCCGACTTTGTCCTAGCGAACAGTGACTAAGTTCGAGTATATAGGCATCTCAGAGCGTCAGCAAGCAGTGTCTCGGAGCGTCAGCAAGCATCTCTTTTCCCTAGCATGCACCAACAGCACCATCAGTATCATGATGCTGCTATTTCACTGACCTGTCATCCCGACAGCACCATCACAACTCACACACATGCACACACTCACTTTTAGTTTGACGTCTCCATACTTGGTGAGCCAAGCCAAGCAGTTCGGTTCAACTAGTACAGTGGTAGTGGGTGTGTCTATCATGTGATGTAGTGACCACACCCACCTGTGTTTGTCTATGCTCAAAATAGCACACTATTGCCTAAAGAAGAGATGACAGAAATACACTGACAGCATTGATGTATTAATTCATCGCAGCAAAGAAACTGTTTTTCTATTATTAATAAGTGTACACTAGTGACTAGTTTCATTGTAAGCATTGCTTGTGCATGGTAGATATACGCTATTGTTGTGTTTACTATCTCACAGTGGTGGGTCACGGTGATGGTGGGAGGGAGGGAGTGTGTGACTGGTGAGGGAGAGTGTTCCTCTTATTCTGATATCATCGACAATGATGGCACGAGATGGTATAGTAAAACCAAACTCACGCTTGTAACTAAAGCAAAGAAATTAGAAAAGTAACAAATAATGCACTTTGCAGTTATTGTATACCGTTTTGTAAACGCTGCTCTGAAGTTACCATGGTTACACTCAGCCACACCCCCATTAATTCTCATGATGGGCAGTGCACATAAGAGCACAGTCTGTCATATCATCCCATGCAAAACAAACAAGGTTGTACTAGGTTGTGACAACCTAGCCCACAAGCTTGTAATGAGGTTGTGGCCAGCTTGTAACAAGCTTGTTAACAAGGTTGTGACAACCCTGTCAAAACCATGGATTTGAAACTGTAACGTCCTTGTTACAACCTGAGATAAGGTTGTGTACAAGCTTGTGTCAGGGTTGTAAGCATGTACAAGGTTGTTACGGGTCATTACAAGCTAATGAAATCTAGCTAATATCTACATACAAATTATTTCAGGTAATTATTTCACAATTGAAACATTTTTTTCAATCAAGATTTCAAGCTGTGTTACTGTCATTAAGTTACAAATGAAGATGGAGATTAGAGTTCACTTGTTTTGCTTTCTCCTACAGTTTGCGTACTTGTCATTCACTGCATCGATGAGGATGGACCTTTTTGTTGTTGGATACTGATTAACCTGTGTAATATTTTACAAAATAAAATCATCATTACCATTAATTATTAATTATAACTTACGTAATCAATCGAGTTGGTGAACGGTCGATGGCCTCAACTATTGATGGTCCAGGAAAACTCTGCGATCTGTAACACAGTAATAGAAAGTATAGAAAAGTCATAATTCGTAACCCATACCTGAAAGCAGGTTGACTAGGAATTCTGGACCTGTAGTACGTACATTATAGTACATTTGAAAATGAAGATGAATATCCAAGGTACTTGAGATCTATATGATGTGGAAAAAATTAACAATAATAAAATAACACTTGTACCTGAATCTGGGAGTGTTCTGCATATGCGAAAAGATGACATTATCATGCACACATACCTGAGATCTAGGTGTTCTGTATAATAATAATGAGCAAATTCACACAATTAACTTACTTGAATCCTGGGTGTATCCTGCTGTATGTGTGACATTTAAGAGAGATATACATGATCAAATTTTGCAATGGTGTACAGCGCCATATATAGCAGAGTTCGGTGCCACATCATTGTACTATAAAAGAAAAGGTGTACATGACGTGGTAATGAGCACACGTACATACCATGTCATCAAACGAATCTTCCTTCTCTATGTGACGTACATATAAGTTGAACTAAACGAATGAAGAATACAGCTAGTATGATTATTATGAAGAATACAGCTAGTATGATTATTATAATAATTAAAATAATTATATCACACATACCTGAGAGTGCTCTAATTAGAATTCATGTACAATGAATAGTGTATAAGGCAGGTCTGCATGATCGATGGATGATACAAACATACCTGAGATCTAGGCGTATTCTGTAGGAAACAATTATGAAAGAATGAGCATTAACCATCAATTAGTAAACTTACTTGAAACCTGGGTGGTGTCACATCGCCCAGTCGTACTGAAGCTGATAATAAAAATTATATCATCATGAAGTAATTCATACCGGATTACTATTGTCAAATGAGCATTCGTCCTCCTAATATAATGTGTAAAATTATGTTAGAATAGAAGTAAATAGAATGCACAGGGCTGCAGCTAGGCGGGTTGATTATTGCACATCTCGGATTCTGAGTTCTTAACTCGGTTCTTGATTCTGAAGATTAGGTCAATCGATCTGAAGTAGGCCATACAGTAATTATGTATGATCTGACTGAAGTAAGGCACTCACCTAGCCCGGCTCTGTTGACCAGCGCTAGCTACAACTGCTTGTCGATGGCTAGCTAGAAACGTTCAGCAGCTGCAATGAGTGCACGCGGTATGCGCACGCAGAATGATGTATGATGTCATCGTCTTAGATTCATTATGAATAGGCTAGGCGTGGCTCAGGTTTCCACTGCATGATGGCTGAGTCTTCGCATTACAACATGCAATTTCAGCATCCAGATCCTATTATATGGCTAGAGAGGCTGGCAGTAGAACTACAAGGTCGTAGTACAGGTTATAAGACTGACTGGGAAGAGCGGGCCTCAGTGCATTGACCGGCGTAACCGTATACTGCTTACTGCATGCATGGTTTGCCCGCGACAGATCTTATCGTATTATTATGGAAAGGAAAATCCAGCTAGCATGTCACACTGACTTAGTCACTTAGACTTTTAGCAGAGGCATCATGCAGTTGTTTCTACCCAAGCCTACTTTGCATCATCAACTTAGTATAATTATTCTAATCGTTAATTTTGTTGTGCAACAATTATAATATTATTACACATCTCCGATCTGCAGCTCACCTTCTCCGGCTCATCAGATATATATATATAGGGTTATTACTGCTTATAATGATGCGAAGAAACTCCATAGAGACAACTGTGGAATTTAGTTGTATTGCAATGATGGTGAACTGATGTTTGGAACTTGAGGTTGATAAAAGTGATGGGTTATCGGGATGACGAATGTAGATTAGTCAAAAGTAGTGTCGGACAATTTAATGTCTCAAAAGACACCACAACATGCATGCATACTCGAAAATAGACAGTCGTTATCGAGTCCAAGGTATAATGATTATACTAGTGATGATGAAGATTATTTTTGCATTTGCAGAGAAGACAAGAGCAATAACTCTTTGTTTGCTAGTTTGTTCCCCAATTTTGCTAAAGAGACAGAATAGCTAGCACAATATGCATACAGCGGATACTGAATGTATTCAAATTATTGCCATTGTGTAGTATATACATGCATTATTATAGTAAATGCATGCATTATTATAGTAAATGCATGTCTTCTAATGCCTCCCTTGATATTCTCACTAGCAGTTCTTTACAACAACCATGCAACAGTATGGAAATTAAGATGTTCAAGTTAGAATCAATCATTGAAATTCAGTATAATCATGTATGCAAGTTGACAGTCGACATCATAACAGCAGATATATAGGTATAACAGTTGAAGTATCCTGCGTGCTGCTAATTAAGATATACTTGTTGAGAGTACAACTACGTTGAGTTTATCAACAGATCCATCTTGATTGACTGAATGCTTGACCTAGATGCAAATAAACTAATGACAATGAAATAGCACAAAAATTCTATCTATACCTGAAATAATTGCATTCTTGAATGAGGCATTATACAATTGACTGAACTCGCAACCTACAAAATAAATAGTGATAGCTAAAACAATGTTACCATCTCTGTGCGAGCTAAATTAAAAAAAAAACAAGTATAATAACTACTATAAATTCAAACCTGCATGCGTCTTGTGATAGAGAATTATATGAGAGCCATAAATGACATACTGCACATCACATTTTGACCTACAAAGTAATAGATGAATAGCAGTTATACCTACATAGCAAGAATGTACTTGACAATATATTATTTGAAGGTGGCAATAATAGTAGGTGACAATAAAAATTATCTTCAACTTACAAGTAAGATAATATTTAGTTGACATTGTAATGACAAGGTTGTTATGACAATACCATGCTCTGATGACATGCATGAACAAGGTTGTTACAAGATTGTTCTTAGGTGACAATGTTATGACAAGGTTGTCATGACAATGCCCGCTCCAATGACATCCATGAACAAGGTTGTTACAAGGTGGCCATGAGCTTGTTCATTGTCTACAAGCATGGAGCAACCTTGTTACAACCTTGTACAACCTTGTTTGTTTTGCATGGGATAGCACAGGTCGCTGAGGAATGAGGTGGTAGTAATGGAGTCTGTAGCTCTGTCATCAAAGACGGCACAAACAGTGTGCTCATAGTGTCACATACCTTTCCCAGTGAGCAGTGATGAACAGGTGTGTAGCCATACTCTAATACATCCACACTAACATGACACACACCAGTCTATAGGAGGAGGATAGTGAGCTACTCACATATGTATGTCAGCTAGACACTCACCACATCATTGCTAGATGACTCATGAGAAATAGTGAAGGTAACCTGACTGATGCTGAGTAGATGCTACTAGTAGATCATTGAATAACTACAGCACAAACAAACCCTAACATATGGTTCAAGAATCTCAAGATTATAGATTATTCTACATGATAGATCCATTCTACAAGCTAAATACAATACAATAGATCCCATATCAACACCTCCAAGCCATACATCTGGTGTCAAGGGTCACCCCTAAGAACCAAGAGGGCAGTACTACAGAGATAGTCAGTGTTCACAAAGGCTATATGAAACAAACATTGGGCTGGAAATAAATTATTGTCTTTATAGAGGCAGGTCAGTGGTAGAAAGAGAGAGAGAGAGAGAGGAGAAAGAGAGAGAGAGAGAGAGAGGGAGGGAGGGAGGGAGGGAGGGAGGGAGGGAGGGAGGGAGGGAGGGAGGAGGTAGGGGAGGGGAGGGAGG
>OZ024786.1:13799763-13895224 GCA_964017065.1 Haliclona indistincta | reverse complement strand
GGGAGAGAGAGAGAGGGAGGGAGGGAGGAGGGAGGGGGAGGGAGGGAGGGAGGGAGGGAGGGAGGGAGGGAGGGAGGGAGAGAGAGAGAGAGAGAGAGAGAGAGAGAGAGAGAGAGAGAGAGAGAGAGAGAGAGAGAGAGAGAGAGAGAGAGAGAGAGAGAGAGAGAGAGAGAGAGAGAGAGAGAGAGAGTAGCACATCATATAAAGCAAGAAAATGTGTCAGTATTACCTGGTTGAGTGCCAGCTTGTATGCTAGAGAACTCTTCTAATGACTTCAATCCATGATTTGGAACATCTTAGCCTCATTGGGTAGCTGACGCTTAATATCAGGATCACCAAATATACTCTCAAGATAGAGCCAGTTCCTCTGACCACAGATCAACTACTCGTCCTGTGTAAGAAGAGGAGAAAGGGTGAGTGAGTGAATGATGAATGAGTGAGTGGGTGAGTGTCTTAAGGTGGCGGGTATACAAATTTCCTGTTATTTCAATCAACATTTTCTGATGTTCTATAAATGCAGTTTTTAGTTTGTTTTCATTTATTTGCAGTGCATTCAAAGGAGAATGTATTCTCCTGGCAAGACCTATAAGTAATCAATATTCACAAAGTTACAAGCCTCTAAAGTTCAGAGTGTATTCTTACCTTTTTAGTAGCATTGATTATTCTACTCTACTATACTTTTGCTTGCTAGAAGAGATGATTGATACTAAGAAAGTTACGTATGCTTTTTGCGATTGAATGTACAGAAACAAAGTTATCATAATTTATATACTTAATTAAGTCAATTACTGTAATAAATTTACCATTTATTTTAAAATGAAAAAAGCTATAGCCAAAATAATACGTAGGATTGTAGAGCTTGGTGTTGTGCATTAAATGCCTGAGTAACTAAGATCACCACACTTTCGTCATAGACTTAAGGTAAGAAAGTGCAAGAATCGATTATGCAAGCGCGCGCCGCTAGCTAGCACTATGAATATGACGTAAGCAACTATTGGATAATACATAATCATAACACGTGGGCAGTATTCATTGCATGCAGACCGGTCAATGTTTACAGAGAACAACTAATGAATTTCATGAATATTAAATACCCCACCCGCCACCTTAACTGCTGCAGCTGGAAGATGTGACGCATGGGCAGTATTTGTTATTATTGTTACGTAACAGTGGTCATCTATGGTTAGGCTAACACAACTCTGTGGTGTGCACGATTTCGTGCACACAGAACAAATCCAGGTTAAACGAACAGCGGGCGTATAAAAGGGGAGGAGCCAGTCCACAATTTGCAAATGGCGGCCACACAAAAATGACACGTGTGCCTGCGTGTACCCATGTACTGTCTCTGTATTGTCCTGTACACATTGTAGTGTATTACAAGTATGTATGTTATCAGCACATAAGTGTGAACATGTGCATGTTGTAAATAACGAGCACCATGGCGAACTTACCGAGAAAGCACGTAGCGTCTTCGATATCCATTTCACGAGCCAAGAAGAAAGAGAGGTCTTTCACCATAGACTGAAGAATGTCCGTCAGCTGCTAACACCGCCTGATAGTCAATCTCTCGACGACTACTCGCTTTTCAAAGACACTGTGTGATTTGCTGAAGAATGATGAAGACTGTTGTTAGCCATACAGCACAAGCAGCAACGCCTACACGCTTGTTTCACTCTTCCGCGTTACTACAGCGAAATGTATACCAAGTTAACATTGTTTTACGCATGTGTGTAGTGTTAGTGGATGGCGGTGGCGCGAAAGCGGTTCAAAACTTTGTAAGTTTGAAAATCGCCGCCATTTCTGTATTAGCGGTCATTTTACATCCGGCCTGGCCCTGCCCTTTTTATACGCCTGCTGAGCTCGCGGAACGTCCGCGTCGATTCCGTAATTCCCAATGTTTTTATCCGCCCGCTGTTCGTTTAAGCTTTCAACCCGTCCTCCCGTAGCCTCCTCCCCAGGCCACACCCTTCTCATTACAGTAATCGAAGTTTGATGGCCTGGTTACACTCGCGACAAAAACTGTTGCCCGATAAAATTTTTTGTTTCTATGGTTATGTGACGCCCCACCCATCACAATACCGTTGCTCTAACGTAAGCCTTCGTCTGTTCATTCTCGCCGGTTTGTAGGTGCACAAAGAGCATCCTAGTACTACTGAGACAAGCCACAATGGAATGAAACAAAGATATATGCAGCAGTAGAACTTGAGCAGCCTTGGTGAACTTATGTATAAGAACGGTTACGTTTTACGTCAAGCAATAGTGGCGCGATGGATTCGCGCGCTGTAACCTGCTCGCGACCTCACGATTTTGTGAGGTACTCGCGACAGTTTTTGTCGCGAGTGTTACCAGGCCCTCTCTCGGTAATTGCAAATTAATTAGAGGGTGGGGCCTGGGGAGGAGGCTAGTCCTCCCGCGGAACCGGCGAGGACGGGCCACGCCCGTCTAGAACTGTACTTGAAGAAACAGAAATAAGAAGCTCATCTTACCTGTTGCCAAGCACCGCGAGATAACATCATACTAACAACAAGAGAATCAACAGCTATAGCAGTCATTATTGTTACTGTAGATCCTGGCATATATATAATATGTCGAGGCAATAGCCGAGAACGATAGCAATCTAGTCAGAGTGACAAAATATCTAAGACAAGAACAAGAGTAGCAGTGAGTACCTTATGTGTAGTTGTAGTATTATGGAGTCATTCATATTAGTCATATTCATCATATTATCGAGTCATATTATGGAGTGATGGAGGATGCTAGTCACCAGCTGCAATTCTTCACGTGGCGAATAAATTTGGACCAACCAGATTGTAGCCCGCCAGAGCAAAATACAGAATGACTCCACCTACCGTACCACGCCCACTAGCCGAACTGATCCATGACTCGACGTATACATGTGGTGAGTGACTCCTGCCTCGCAAGCTAGCCTAGGCCTCAGCGGGTCCTACAAGAAACCAGGCTTACTTACTCGATCTCCAGCTGCTGCTACACCGTGATTTCCCACGTGTTAACTTGTGTACTAGGTGTGTTTGACATCTCCTTCCATTCTCTAACTACCGGGAGTCACTTGTGGCGGGCCCTTAGCTTATCTAGATGTATATATGCCTGAACTTAAGTCACTGGGACTCTCATACTTGTTCAGTTACTCCTTTGACTCTGTCTGCATGAGTGCCTGTTACATTGCTAAATCGCTGTCTATCAGTTAGTAACTTAATCAACGTACTGTTTCTGATCATGATTCAGGTAGTTACTCTTCATCACCTGTTCAAATAATTTACTTTATGCTATCTTATAGCTCAACTTTCTTCTAGTTCAGTCTCATCTAGAAAGTTCATTTTCTATGGTGCTGAAAGGGGTGCTAGCAGGTCCCGGCCGGAGTCTGATTAGGCTACCAAGCACCTTTTGTTTTCTGGGGTGTTTAGATGCCTGGTAGTACCTTCATTCCTAAAGTCAGTAAGTTATCTGGCCTGTATCTCTTTAGAGAGCTAGAGTCCACACCGGCCTGTTGCAGTGAAGGCAGCATGCATAATTTTTATTGTACATCGGTTAGTGAAAGACATCATGTTAGACTTAATATCATCTCATTTTTTCTCCTCTAGTTTAATGTACTTGATCCCCTATCCCATACCTATAGTATAGTATTGGTTGAGTTTCTTACCATAGATCATATTATTTTCGCGGACAAACTATATTTCACAAGTTCGCAAAAATTCAGAACAGGCTTTAACTCTGGTGCTCAAACTCCAGAGTTTGTTTTCACGAATCTACGGCAATATGTCGTGTACTGCTAACCCGTAGCCTCCTTTTGATTTTGGAGCACTTTGCATAAAGATCATAAAATTAATAATAAAATTGATGTGTGTATTCACACATCAATTTGAACTTCACTTTTAATCTGTTCTAGACTATGTGTGTCATCCATTTCTGCCGGATACGAAAAGAGGCTACAGTAAGACACAACTCAATCAACTGGTGCTCTTAAACCAAGGTGCGAACTCATTGTTATTAGTTTTTGTCTAACATTATTGTATGCGTAGGCTAAGCTCCTCCTCCCTTCAAGTAGACACAACTCACTCAACTGGTGCACCAAGGTACGAACTCATTGTTATTAGTTTTTGTCTAACACTATTGTGTGCGTAGGCTAAGCTCCTCCTCCCTTCAGCTAAACACAACTCACTCAACTGGTGCACCAAGGTACGAACTCATTGTTATTAGTTTTTGTCTAACACTATTGTGTGCGTAGGCTAAGCTCCTCCTCCCTTCAAGTAGACACAACTCACTCAACTGGTGCACCAAGGTACGAACTCATTGTTATTAGTTTTTGTCTAGCATTATTGTGTGCGTAGGCTAAGCTCCTCCTCCCTTCAAGTAGACACAACTCACTCAACTGGTGCACCAAGGTACGAACTCATTGTTATTAGTTTTTGTCTAACATTATTGTGTGCGTAGGCTAAGCTCCTCCTCCCTTCAAGTAGACACAACTCACTCAACTGGTGCACCAAGGTACGAACTCATTGTTATTAGTTTTTGTCTAACATTATTGTGTGCGTAGGCTAAGCTCCTCCTCCCTTCAAGTAGACACAACTCACTCAACTGGTGTACCAAGGTACGAACTCATTGTTATTAGTTTTTGTCTAACATTATTGTGTGCGTAGGCTAAGCTCCTCCTCCCTTCAAGTAGACACAACTCACTCAACTGGTGCACCAAGGTACGAACTCATTGTTATTTCTTTTTGTCTAACATTATTGTGTGCGTAGGCTAAGCTCCTCCTCCCTTCAGCTAAACACAACTCACTCAACTGGTGCTCTTAAACCAAGATACAAAGTCACTGTCTTTAGCCTAGTGAAATTATTGTGTGCGTAGGCTAAGCTGAGTAAGCTCCTCTTCCTCCTTCAATTAGGCACAACTGGACTTTTGCTCTCAATTGACGTACTTTCTTCCAACACAAATTTTGCTGTTCTTGATGTAATTTTATGTTGAAATTAAAAATTATTATTGAGTCAACATTAATTTCATGATTTTAGTTTTCGTTTCAAGTCAAACTATTCTAAGTCGTCAAACACACTCATGATACTGCGAGTTCTACTGGATTGTTTGCTCTAGCATGATTGCTTTATCCAGTCTTCTTTGTTTCACCATTCTTAGTCGTCAAACATGCTAGTGATACTATGAATTGTACTGGATTGCAATGCTAGAATGATGATAGGAGGCTGTTTTGCTTGTTTTTTTTTGTTTTAAACCAACAAAAGCAGTAGTGGTACTATGAATTCACTGGATTGCAATGTTGTTTTCTCTAATTTATTGTATTCACAGTATCGTAATAATTTATTGTATTTACAGTATCGTAATTATTATCACCCATTATTTGTTCCAAATTTGGTTTTTCTATACAGTGTTGTTTAAAAAGACATAAATCAATAATAATAGTTTAGTCTTGACGTGAATGCAGTGGTTTGTTCCTTGAGAGTTAGCGATAACTTCATGTTGATGAAAGAGGAAGTGTCAAGATATTTAAAGATCCTGGTAAGCCCTACAGTAAAAGTCTGCAGTTTACATGTTCACTTCTACAGAAGAAGAGAAAACAAACGATAATGTCAACATCACAATCAAACAACATGTGTAGCTGTTATACTGTATACTAGTAGACACTCACAATCCTGTCAGCTAGTTCAGGCTCTCCGATCCTCTGCAGTGCAGCTTTCAACACACTCCACGAAGGGACTCCTCTCTGTGAGACGTTATCTTGTTGCTGCAACCATGCTGAGAGCATATCTTTAATGCATTCCGCTGGTTTTTCTCGTCGATATGTCTCAATATCAGTAAGTGTAGGACGATACAATAGTCCCAGGGACAGACCAAGCCTCTTCCAGTCACTGACACTATCAACAACATCTAACACATCCACAAGGTCTCCCGTACCTGTGTGTGTAATTACACGTAATAACAGGGACAGTACTCATCACAACAACTCACTGAGTGTTCTAGAGAGGCAACCACTAACACCAGCAGCAGCTGTGGGTAGCTGTGTAGCAGTAGCTGTGCAGTGACTGATGATATCCTCCTCCTTTAGCTCAGCTACCTCCTGTACACACCAGAGAAACATACCATCACATGCTACAGTACAGCCTGCACACTGCAACTCACAATAGGGTTTCTGCCGGCAAATATGCTGTGCTTGTTGACACACTCCCTCAGCTCCTTGTGGTCTCGTGGCTTCTGCTGGGGCTGCTGGCAGTACCTGAGTACCTCCTGGAGGAGGGTATCTGGAACAGGTTGGCTAGCCATGCTTTGATTGAAGAGCTGGCACACTGAGGAGGGTTGCAAAAAGTAGTAAGGCTCACATGATAGAGCCTTGTCTGTTAAGAACTCATTCTTTCCTTCCTTTCGATCCAAAAGAAGCTTGTGGTGAAGAAGCATCGACCTAGCTACTGTAGGTATATCAAACAGGTCGGTATCGGGCAAGGCATCAAAGGGATAGCGGTCGAGTAGAGAGGTAGAGATAAGGCATTCACATATGCTCATAATACTATATAGCTGCTGTTGCATGAGGTCGAGGATCATCCTGATGACACTGCTGCAGGTCTCTGCTGCTACTCTGCTCTTCTCAGACGCCAGCACAATGACCCAACGATTACGATCTAAAATCTCTACTATAGTGGACACTCCAGAGACACCCTTCCAGCTGATTCCATTTTGCCACACCTCACACTGTCGCTCAAGACCACACAGAGAGGAGGAGGGTGAAACATGCTTACTGTTCAGAGGATACGTGAAGGCAAGTCGAAGGAGAAGAACATGTACGAAACGATTGCTGAAAAACTGGTGAGGGTCACTGCGCCCCAGACACCAGCCAAACCTTGGGGAGGGGAGGTCACCAGGTCGATGCTCTTTAATAAGACTCGGGAAGAAGAGATGGCTGGCTCCTGATGGAGGGGACGATAAAGTAGCTTTGTTGCTCTCGAGGTTAGTGCGTTGAAGTGCTGAGGGGTCCACTGGATGACAGAATTCCATATTCTCGAGACAGCCCACAAGCATCTCTGAGCTGTACTGTGGGAACAACTCCACAAGGGTCGTGATGGGCACTATACCAGTGTTGCTAGCAACTTGACGATACTGCTTGAAATTTTTGGGAGCAAATAGTGTTCCATTGATGTCTCTCAGCAAGGCATCTTTCTCCACCACCACCCAGCTGGACTGGGGATGCTGCTTGTTTTGCACAAACAAGATGAGGCCTTTGTCACTGAGGGAGATCAGTGACTCTGTTAATACAGTAGAATTGAAATCAAAATCTTTCTCTGAAGCAAGGGCAGTGGTCAGCTCTTGAAGTGTACAGCTTGCCTTCCCTAGCTTTGTACGAAGAAAAGCGTACAGTACGTGACAGTACAAACTCATGCTGGGCTGGGATGATAGTATGGCTTGTTGGCTGGTTGAGAGGAGAGAGCAGAATTGACGTGCTTCTTTGGTTTTCGACTGTCGACAGTCCATCCTTAGAAATCCTCCATACGTCAGCTGCTTTGCTCTGCTCTTTGCTATACTCTCCACTAGTGAGCTCTTCTCATTTAGCTCTTGTGATGACTTGACCAGGTCAGCATGGCTGCCAACAATGATGACGTGTGATGATCCCTGGGCTGAGCTGCAGGCGATCTCTACGAAACTCATCCAGTAGCGTATGGACTCAATGATCTTCTCTATACACTGGCTCAAGTCTACGATACAAACAAAGATAGCAGCAGAATTCCTCATGATGCGTTCCAGTACAGCAGCATGACTAGAGTAGTACTCTTGTTGTCCTGCGAAATCATATATTACCATGTTACCAACCTCCTTCACCTTGCTCTCGACATGGAGAGTTATGATTCCAGCAGTGAGGCATTCTACGTCAGTAACACGACCTGATGATAGCCAAGAGAAGAAGCCTGTTTCTTTGGCTAAGAGGAGAATGAGTTGAGATGTGGTGGTCTTGCCTGCTCCACTGTATCCAGTTAGGATGAGTTTTGTGTATGTGTGCACGGGAAAGTTCTTGTATTGTGGAAATGACTGGAACAGTTTCAGTAGATCATAACAGTTTTTATGTCTACTAGCATAGTCTACTGGAGTGGTGCCGAGATTGCTTATAGCCAGTGGGTCTACTCTACCAGTGGATAGTAAGTATTGCACAATGTGGGTGTGTCCATTGCGACAGGCAAGGTGAAGTGGTGTTTCACCGATCCAATTCTTACATGATGGGTCACAGTGTGCCTCACTGATAAGGTAGTGGGTGATGTCGAGATGACCACATTGACAAGCATAGTGAAGCGGCGTATAGTGAAGGTTGCTTTTAGTCATTGGGTCACAGTGTTGCTCATTGATGAGGTACTTCATTACTTCCAGTTCATCATTCCTGGCAGCACAGTGTAGCTGAGTATACGACTCCCTTTCTTTACAGTTTGCTAGCTCAATGATTACATCCAACCACCCATGCTGAGCTGCATAATGGACCAGAGAGACCTTCATTCTGTCGGTGACATTAGCTGGTTGTTGCATCAGCTGTAACAGTCGCACGGCATCTTCTTTGTTCCCTTTCTTGAATGCTTCGGACACTTCTTGAGCCATCGATCGATTTTATTGTGCGAACTCAGGTCAGCAACGTCAACGTTGGAAACCGGAAATGCCTTCTCTATCTACTACCACCCACGTTGTTTGTTCCATTCATCGAACGCTTCAAAGCATAATTTTCTTCTCCAAGACTTTAATTTCTGCACTCACTGGATACGCCCTTTCTACAACCACGCCCTCTCTGAGTATGAATATCATTACTAAAGTGACAACAATGAACTAGTACACGTGATCTAGTAATAGTTAGTGCAGCAAGCAAGAGAAGGAGGAGGATGGTAGATTGGTAGTAGGAGTGTCTCTTTGGATCTGCAGTCTGTCTGAGAAGAGAGAGCATCAACATGTCATTAACTCTTTAGGGACTGAATTATTTTGACGAAAATTCGACTTAATTGCTCTAAACTGACAGTTTGTCTTGCATTTTCTACAACATGCAGTACGTTAGATGTTCCAAACTAGCAATGTTGTTTCCTGGTATGTCAAAGTTTACACCGATGTACTAAACTCTGAGTTGGCTACTCCCACTTCGGAACTGAAGCCGCTTAAGTGCTGCCACCTCGCCAATTTTGGTCTTCGTTTAGCCCTTGTGACTGATACAAAAACCTGGTGGTGTCCAGGTGAGCAAACAGCATAGTTTAGACCATATTCCATGCCCAAGTATGCATTTCCGGGCATCCTGAAGCCTTAAAAATGCCAAAAGTGGCGAGGGGCTCTGCCCCTTCGAACCCCGGGTTAACAGGGGGACACCCCCTTTAAAATTCCCCCCGCGCTGTACGTTTTAGTGGGGAGGGCGTGCCGAAAAACAGGTGGTTTTTTCAGGTAAAGTCATCTTTTGCAAATAAACTTGATTTGACCTTTCTAGAGCACTTATTGCACTTTTTATGACGTCTAGAGTAGGTGGAGTCAATTATGGCGGCTAAAGCTGCTATAGGCCTTAAAGGGTTAATATTCATAGCAGATAGGTGTGGCACCTTAATTATTTCTTGGTTAATATGTGTGAGAATGCTGGTGGGTTGCCAGGACGACCCTCAATACCGACAGCACACTATTGAGAGAGAGGAGGATTGTGAACACACACACACACACAATCACTCACTCTAGTCTCCACATCAGTCCACTCATCCTCTAGCTCATGGTCCTCCTGACCCAGCAAGGAGAAGGAGCTGTACTCATCCTGATCCATCCTCTGTTGTGACAATGATCTGGAATGACACTCAAGAGAAGGAATGCATGCACGTGTCCTCTATACCTGGTCAGTGTCTTGGTGGGTGAGGCATGATTCAGTTTCTCAATATCAGTGAACTGCACTGCAACTCCACCTCCTCTAGTGTGCATAATGGCTCCCTACGTACATCAAGAAGAGAGCTTAATAGTGAATTGTGTTTCCTCTGAAGCCATGCAGGTCTGATATCATTCAACAAACTAGCAATGAATGATGGTTTAAAAGGCATGATGAAAGTTAGTCACTAATAGTGAGGTCACACTATGGATCACCTGAACTAGAGCAGTGCTCATAGACACATTCACACACTATATCAACACTACCCAGTTTGATATCAGTTCGATCCCGTACCTGTACAAAATCTGTGTGGAAAGTAACGTGACACGTACGCGAGTAATCACCATAAAATGTGTCCGTAATTTGTTAGTATAATGTCATCTGCTACGTTTGCGAGGAGACGTGGCCAAGCATCAAACGACGTCGTTAGTACAGCCATCAATCCACGACGACAGCGCGCCTATGGAGCAGCAGAATTCAGTGTCATTCAGCTCACTTGAATGTCACGTTACTTTCTACACAGATTTTGTACGCGGATATACACTCTTACACTCCTAATTCTTATTATACATGTATACTCTTGACGATACAAAATATGGTCCTGGCCTATATGCACGATATCATGCACGGTATCAATCTAGTCACCTTATATAGTTGAGTGTGTACTCCACCCTCAGCATCTTGTTCCTGATGCTTCAGACAGTACTTGTCCAGCTGACGTGAGGTCAGGTCCTTGGGTTTGGGGTTAGTAACTGTCCTCTTCCTCTTCATTATCGGCAGAAGCAAGTCACCTGTTGTCACATGACAGGAAGTATGCAGACATGTGACAGGAAGTGCATGGTCAAGTGACTTACCATTGTCTACAGTGTTGACTGGTTTGTGTTCTAGCCAGTTTTCAGAGTGATCGTTTTCTACCACCACGAGTGAGAACAGGTGCATTCTAGTGACAAGAGAGTGTAATATAGCTCTGATGATATCACTCATTACACTAACATCAGTCACTGTTGTTTCTCTCAGTGGAGTGCGTACATCACTACTAGCTGATGCTGCTGCTGATGGGAGAGGTGAGTTCTTAATGAGCTCCTCAACCTGACGCAGTTTCTCATTCTTGGCTCTAATCTCTCTCTGCTTTCGCTGCATCTGTTTCGACAATCGATCAAACTTCTCTTTCTCGTGTGATACAAATCCCTTCATCTTTTTCTTCAACAGCAGTTTCTCTGCGGCCTCTTTCTCAGTCTCCTTCTGCTTTGCTGTGAGCTATTGCTCTAGTTCTCTCTTATCATGTTCGTACATGACCTGAGTGCGAAGGAGATAGTCTTTCTGTTCAGTGAGTCTAGTGAGAGTGTTCTTGAGTCTAGTGTTGTCCTTGGTTTGTGAGGAGAGTGTCTGCTTGAGGCTGTCCACCTCACCACTAAGCTGAGCCACCTGTATCATGATGATAATGATATCAATTCAACTCAGCTAGTGAGGTCAGGTTACCATGTATAGTGACTTACTTGTCTCTCTTGTGTGTTGACCACACCTCTTAGTCTCTGAACTTCACGTTGTGCTCGATCACGTGAGTTCTTGACAGACTGGTAGTCATGTGACATAGCACGTAGCTCAATCAGTTCTTGTTCATGAGCTACTAACAGTGTTCTGAAGTCACCCTCTGAGAGAATGAACACATCAGTGAGTGAGTGAGTGAGTGAGTGAGCAGCTAGTTGCTCTTACGTTTCTTCTCCTCCATTAGTCTCTCTCTCACTCTGCTCCTGTTCTCGAGCTGTTTCCTCAGCTCAGTCAGTGAATTCACTGAACAACTCTCGGACAAGATCTGCACAACATGACAGCAACACATGTATTAGTGATTGATACAGCTAGTCCTACCTGCTGTAGACACACGATGCCTAGAGCAACTTGATAAGGATGAGGTACATTGACTGATGCCTCCTTCTCCTCAATATCACTTGCTTCTTGAAGTGCTGCCTTGTATAACATATTAGCTAAGAGAAGAGAGGGAGAGAGAGAGGAGAGAGAGTACATGTAACATCATAACTGCCGAATGTGTCATGTGTGCGTGTGTTCTACCTCTTCTTCTTCCTGGAGCAAGTCCAACATCAAATCTGGAGATACAAAGCAGATGACCAACACATGTGTGAGCTAGTGAGTAAATCAACTCACTTGACTTGTGATGGTCGATCTACTACCACTTCCTGAGTGACTTCAGCAAATCTCATCACATGCTGAAGAAAATAAACTTTATTCTAAATTGACCACTTTGGGTTGGAAATGTTTTGACCACAAAGAAATGGCCATGGTCTGACATGACACATTATACAGAAGATAATGTGACATGTCAATGATGTTACTTACAATGGTCTCATCATAGTCCTTGGCTCGTGGGTTGACACACACCACCATCCTGACCTTACCCTCACCATCAAAATAGTTCTTAAACAAGTGAGTTAGTTTGGAGTCACGATAAGGTACGATCTAGTGAGACAGACAGATCACTAGTATACTGTATAATAGTATCATGATTACTTTGTTAGCATTGTTCAGTTGATTGTCTCTCAGTGTACAATTGTCTCTCAGTACACTGAGAGACAATCAGCTGATTGTCAGCTGATTGTCAGACATTCAGCTGATTGTCAGACATTCAATAGCTGATTGTCAGACATTCAATAGCTGATTGTCAGACATTCGATATTCGACATTGTCAGACATTCAATAGCTGATTGTCAGACATTCAATAGCTGATTGTCAGACATTCAATAGCTGATTGTCAGACATTCAATAGCTGATTGTCAGACATTCAATAGCTGATTGTCAGACATTCGATATTCGACATTGTCAGACATTCGATAGCTGATTGTCAGACATTCAATCAGCTGATTGTCAGCTGACAATCAGCTGATTGTCAGACATTCAGCTGATTGTCTCTCAGTGTCCATACAAGTTCTTAAGGTGGCGGGATACCATTTTAATGAGATTCATGACTTTGCAAGTGGCTATTTCTTTTTAAGCCAAGTCTATCTGTGCAGACGGAGTTGCAGTGTGCGCTTTGTTTGTCTATAGATAGGCATCGATAATAGCAAGTTTCAGCCACGTAGTGTTCGCCATCACGGAACGACGAGCTCGCCTGTGAAGACTAAACACGATCGAGTTTTTACAATTTTTCTTTAGTTGTGTGAAACGTACGAAGCTAAAACTGCTCATGCAAGCTCATCTACTATCTGTGGAGGAGCCTGCGTATGGATTTCGCCGAGCAGTGCTCGCACGCGATACTACAGCTGCGTACTCTGTACTGTCTGGCAGTACGTAGCTGCAGTATCGCGTACGAGCATTGCTCGGCGAAATCGATACGCAGGCTCCTCCACGAATGGAAGATAGAGCTTGCCAAGAGCAGTTTTAGCTTCGTACTTTTCACACAACTAAAGAAAAATGTAAAGAGTCTTCACAGGCGAGCTCGTCGTTCCGTGATGGCGAACACTACGTGGCTGAAACTTGCTATTATCGATGCCTATCTATAGACAAACAAAGCGCACACTGCAACTCCGTCTGCACAGATAGACTTGGCTTAAAAAGAAATAGCCACTTGCAAAGTCATGAATCTCATTAAAACGGTATCCCGCCACCTTAATATCATCAAACTCTGATTGATATTACCTGAGAATTGATTCTTTAACACAAGAACATGTTTAGTGACAGTGTTCCTCACCAGCTTCTCTGATTCTGTCTCCCTCATTTTTGGTGCGTGAGGTACGCTCTGAGCCAGCTAGGTCAACAAGAGAGAGTTGAGCAGACGCCACCTTGCTCCTGTCCTGGAGCACCTCATCACCTGTCTGATCCAGAGGGGCCTACAATGACAAAATTAATAATAGCGATGAGTGTGTCTGTGTGTGTGTGTGACTGTGTGTGTGTGAGTACCTGTACTAGTCGTACAGTGAACACTGAGTGACTACGACTGCTCTTGTGGTTCAACTGGGTCTCTGCTACACGGCGTCTTCTCTGTCCTAACCAGACCAGCTCAAATGCCTCCTCAGTGCTCTTCACCTCTACCTCAGTGGCTCCTGACACGTACATGTTGTGAGCAGCATCTTCTCTCAGTATCCTAGACTGTGGTGGTCTACAAAGGACAATCAACAAGTACAGTGACACTTATGTATACCAACATGTGACGTCACTGAATATCATTATTTCAAGTGCTTGTGGTGTACCATACAATAACTACATACAAACCAAGACCTCACTCACTCACCTGGTGCCTTGTCATAACAATATCAAATTCTGTTCTGTCTTGTATTCCTTTGACATGATATTGTCCTAATTCCTTGTAGCTAGTTAGTCTAGTCTCGAGACCATGAGCCAGCACTTCTCTCTTAGCTAACAGAGCACTGTACATCTCCTGTTGAGCCTTCTTAGCAGCTGCTACTGCTTCAGTAGACCTGGAGAGGTAAACCCTAAACCCTAAACCCAGGAGGACATGATACTCAGTGAGACAGACACTCAACACACACCTCCTTGAACTAAGTTAGATTTGGCTGACTCCAGGCTAAGGCTAAATCAGACATGTTGACACTACGGTCCATGATAGTGATGCTGACTCACCAACTACTACTCTGACAGTGGAGGGGCTTAATCAAGATATACCAGATATACCTAGAGGGAGAGAGAGGGGGAGGGAGAGAGGGAGGGAGGTGGGGGAGGGATGGGGAGAGGGAGGGAGAGAGGGAGAGAGAGAGAGAGAGAGAGAGAGAGAGAGAGAGAGAGAGAGAGAGAAGAGAGAGAGATAAGAAAAAAGGAAAACTATGACTGAAAGCAAAATATCTATGCTGAAAGCTGTGACGACTTCAATATCCTAATACAATCAAGATGCATATTACTGTACTAGTGGTACCATCACTGTTTATCATAGTGGTTAGCTCACTTAGTGCGGTGTAGTTGAGATCCTTTATCATAGACTGGTTCATACACATAGTTATTGTAGATCATATCATACTAACACACCATAGCTGTTGTCCTCGTCTATATTGATGACCTTACCACCATCAGGGACTACCAACTAGTCATCAAAATTACACATCTCAGCTCTGGAAGGAGTGAGTGAGAAAGAGGTGAGTGAGTGAATGAGGTAGTGAGTTAGTAACCATACTGGGGTGATGCTGCTCTGATCTTGGGTTACAGTATTTCTCTTTACTATAGTCTCTTCTTAACTGGGTTATCATGCACCCTCCACAGTGCTAGGATTAGCTGAGCTGAGGGTGAGAGATACTAGTAAGTGAGTGTGTCGTGTAGAACACGCACCACCATCAGCTCGCTCACTACACTACACGCTGTGTGGATCTCACTCACCTGTAGGTATACCGAGCTCTTTACTCCCTCTACCATACCCTCTCACGACCGGATCACGAGCGTACAATCACAGACAAGACAGCGATACTGAACTAGAGACATGTAGAGAGCTTCTCTAGCACACGTGGAGCACGAATTTAATTTTACACAGAAATGGTTTATTAAAGCATAACAATAATAATAACGGTACAAAATAATCATTAGTTCACATTCTACTGCTAACTGCTTGTGATTCTGTGGTTTATACTTGATCTTATCATGTTAACTGAGAAAAAGAGCGAGTATTATTGCATATGGATGCAATGATCAATTATTATACCTCATCTATAGCATCCTTATACAGTTGATGAGCTCTCACAGGTTCACCTATCTCCACCATAGCTTCCTTGAGCTTCATCCATGATCTCTCTTCATCGTTAGCTATCCAGAGCTTGATGACTGATATCAGACGACTCATGGAGCTATGCTTGTCAGTTCCAATTAACTCAGTGTCTCCTCCATGATGTAGAGCAGTAGCAAGTGTACTCCACTCATGAAGAGGGAAGCCATGCTTTAACATGAGATATGCAGCATTGTTAGTAGTCAGAGCTGTGTGTGGAGGTAAAGAAACCGTCAAAAATATGCATTTGGACCATAAATAAATATCAAGAAAGAATAATGTGAAGGAAATCGACCGTATAGCGGGAAATTTTCATGAGAGAAAATTTCGCGAATGCGCGAGATAGAGCATTTCGCGAATAATATTTTCGTGAATCAGCGCTATTGCCCTATCTTTGTCATTAAAAAACAAGACATTCGCAGATAATATTTTCGCGAATAGCCTGTAATTCGCGAAATTCGAGAAAATTTTCTCCCGCGAAAATTTTCCGCTATTATAGTAATGCTTCAAAGGTCTGTATAGAACCAACATTTTGAGGGAAATAATATAAAGTAGAGATAATTTTATGTGAGATGACTACATGAGTAACCACTGTCATCTCTACATGTCATTGCCAATTAGCACTAAACCACCATGCTCTACCTTATTAGATGATACACAAACCTGTCTAATAGTCAACAACAAATATCTCACATACCATGAGTACTGGATTGTGGTGAAGATGATGATGATCCTACTGCTCCTATAGAACAACCACACAAGAGAGATTGACGACATAATATCTTAACATTATAGTGTACCATCGTACCCAGGCTACACTATATTGATAAAAATCAAGTTTAAACTCAGAGCAGCACTATCACATGAACAATATACATAGTTATGTATTGCATGAGTCCATCCATGAGAATATCGAAATACCTATTATGAATTTAGCTCGAACAAATTATTGTTCACTAACCATCATCAACAGCCACGCCCACATGATCTGCTAGTCGATTAGCTATCACAGTCTCCTCACTGAGCAGCACAGCATCGATCAGCTCCTCCCAGTAGTGATGTGGGTCATGGTCTCTGATCCAGTGAGTGATGAGAGACTGCAGTTGAGTAGACACACCTCCTCTATCAGCTTCAATGGTTGGTACCAGCTCAGCTAGCCTCAGACCAACAGCTAGATATGGCCACTTCTCAGGAGGGAACTTGTGCTCTATCATCAGCTGGTAAGACACCTCACTCACTACTGTAGAGCATTGATCATCTATAATGAGACACTATAGTCATCACAACTTTAACAAAGACTATAAATACCACAAATGACATTAACAATAATGATATTGGAATACCACTGTGTAACTCACTAATTTCTGCAGTCACATTTTTTCTAACCAAACCATCATTAGCGACTTCAGCAACACTGATATCCTTTTCATTTAGCTCAGCCACCTCCTGCCCGGTAAAATGTATATATCAATAGTTATAGTAGTAGGCATTCTCCATGGTAAATTACATGTGTACACAGCAACTCACCAGAGGGTTTCTGCCAGCAAATATGCTGTGCTTGTTGACACACTCCCTCAGCTCCTTGTGGTCTCGTGGCTTCTGCTGGGGCTGCTGGCAGTACCTGAGTACCTCCTGGAGGAGGGGATCTGGAACAGGCTGGCTAGCCATGCTTTGTCTGAAGAGCTGGCACACAGAGGAGGGTTGCAAGAGGTAGTAAGGCTCACACGATAAAGCCTCGTCGGTAGGGAGCTTATTTCTTCCACTTTTTCGATCCAAGAGAACCTTGTGGTGAAGAAGCATTGCCTTAGCTACATCACGCATGACAAAGAGGTCGGTATCGGGCAAGGAATCAAAGGGATAGCGGTCGAGTAGAGAAGGAGAGATGAGACATTCACATGTGCTCACAACACCACACAGCTGCTGTTGGAGGTCGAGGATCATCCTGATGACACTGCTGCAGGTCTCTGCTGCTTCTCTGCTATTCTCAGACACAAGCACAATGACCCAACGATTACGATCTACAATTTCTACTATTGTGGACACTCCAGAGACACTCTCCCAGCTGATTCCATTTCGCCACACTTGGCATCGTCGCTCAAGACCACTCAGAGAGGAGGAGGGTGGAAGATGATCACTGGCCAGAGGAAACGTGAAAGCAAGTCGAAGGAGAAGAACGTGTAAGAAACGATTGCTGAAAAACTGGTGAGGGTCACTGCACCCCAGACACCAGCCAAACCTTGGAGAGGGGAGGTCACCAGGTCGATGCTCTTTAACAAGACTCGGAAAGAAGAGACGGCTGGCTCCTGATGGAGGGGACGATAAAGTAACTTTGTTGCTCTCGAGGCTAGTGCCTTGAAGTGCTGAGGGATCGACTGGATGACAGAATTCCATACTCTGGAGACAGCCCACGAACATCTCTGAGCTGTACTGTGGGAATAACTCCTCAAGGGTCACGATGGGCACTATACCAGTGTTGCTGGCAACTTGACGATACTGCTTGAAATTCTCAGGAGCAAATAGTGTTCCATTGACATCTTTAAGCAAGGTATCTTTCTCCACCACCACCCAGCTGGACTGGAGATATTCCTGGTTCTGCACGAACAAGATGAGGCCTTTGTCACTGAGGGAGATCAGTGACTCTGTTAATACAGTAGAATTGAAATCAAAATCTTTCTCTGAAGCAAGGGCAGTGGTCAGCTCTTGAAGTGCACAGCTTGCCTTCCCGAGCTTTGTACGAAGAAAAGCGTACAACACGTGACAGCGCAAACTCATGCTGGGCTGGGATGATAGTATGGCTTGTTGGCTGTTTGAGAGGAGAGAGCGGAAATGACGTGCTTCTTTGGTTTTCGACTTTCGACAGTCCATGTTCACAGATCCTCCATACGTCAGCTGCTTCACTCTGCCCTCTGCTATGCTCTCCACTAGTGAGGTCTTCTCCTTTAGCTCTTGTGCTGACTTGACCAGGTCAGCATGGCTGCCAACAATGATGACGTGTGATGATTCCTGGGCTGAGCTGCAGGCGTTCTTTATGAAACTCATCCAGTAGTGTATGGACTCACTGATCTTCTCCATACACTGGCTCAGGTCTGCTATACAAACAAATATAGCGGCAGAATTCCTCATGATGCGTTCCAGTACAGCAGCATGACTAGAGTAGTACTCTTGTTGTCCTGCGAAATCGTATATTACCATGTTACCAACCTCCTTCACCTTGCTCTCGACATGGAGAGGTATGATTCCAGCAGTGAGGCATTCTACGTCAGTAACACGACCTGATGAAAAGAAGCCAGCTTTGCTAGCTAAGAGGAGAATGAGTTGAGATGTGGTGGTCTTGCCTACTCCACTGTATCCAGTTAGGATGAGCTTTGTGTATGTGTGCACGGGAAAGTTCTTGCATTGTGGAAATGACTGGAACAGTTTCAGTAGATCATAACAGTTTTCATGCTTACTAGCATAGTCTACTGGAGTGGTGCCATACTTGTTCTTAGCCAGTGGGTCTACTCTACCAGTGGATAGTAAGTATTGCACAATGTGGGTGTGACCATTGGTACAAGCATAGTGAAGTGGTGTACTACCGAAAATATCCATACATGATGGGTCACAGTGTGCCTCACTGATAAGGTAGTGGGTGATGTCGAGATGACCTTTAATACAAGCATAGTGAAGCGGTGTATCGTGATTGTTGTCTCTAGTCATTGGGTCACAGTGTTGCTCATTGATGAGGTACTTCATTACTTCCAGTTGATCATACGTGGCAGCATTGTGTAGTGGAGTATCCCCAAGGTCGTCTTTACAGTTGACGTCGCACTTGTACTTTGTTGCTAGCTCGATGACTACATCCAACCACCCATGCTGAGCTGCATGATGGAGCAGAGAGGACTTGAAATAGTCGGCGTCCCTGACTTTAGCTGGTTGTTGTATCAGCTGTAACAGTCGCACCGCATCTTCTTTGTTCCTCTTCCAGAATGCATCCAAGCACTCTGACACTTCTTGAGACATCGATCGATTTTCTTGTGCGAACTCAGTTCAGCAACTGTCAACGTCTGAAACCGGAAATGCCTTCTCTATCTACTACCACCCACGTTGTTTGTTCCCTTCATCGAACACTTCGAAGCAGTTCTTCTCCAACTCTTTCAGAGACATTGATTTCTGCAGTGTCCAAAACGCATTGGATATGCCCAGGGGGGTACGACAAGCTAATTTATCCTGACGTAATGCTGACGTTACTGCTCAAAATACATTGCGACTTTCCTGGTCAGCTTCGTCTTTAGAGGACAATTTCAACGGTAAGTGTGTTGCGGAATAGATACTACTACCCAAGAGCTTTCGTTTAAGCTACCTTACCCCACCCTTACCTCTTTTAGTTTTTGCAGTACAGAGAGATGAAGATGGAGAATTGGTTGGCAAAACTATTCACCCAAGAAAGCACCAACGTGATCAAAACAGCATCGCTATCATTCTTGAGCACCATTCAGTTAATAATGTAAAGAAATTGCGACTGTGGCGCACAAACTCTGGCTGCAATACGCATCAATGTTGTCCAATCTCTGTAAACAGTATAAAACTTGTTTCAGCTATTTTCAGTAGATTGGTCTGGAATATTATATTACTTGCCTTGATCTGGAGTGGAAACAATGCACACCTGAGCTCGATATCATGTACTATAGCCCGATGGCAAACTGTTTAACCCTTCAAGTGCGGACAGCAATTCTAGCCTCTATTTTGTGAATTTCACTAACCTTTGAAACCATTAGACAGACAAACTAGCGCTGTGATCACCGTTAATATGCAAAATCAACTTGCACAACGTGCGGGCTTGTTGTCAATGACAGTTGCGGTTAACCACGCCCACTTGACGATCTACCAACTGTCGTGTGCTAGAATCACTTTCACCGGAGCAAAAAACGCCGCTTGTTTGGTCAAAACAGCACGTGTGAGACAAAGTTAGTGCACGTATGGCTGCTTTTTATGTCAAGAAGCCCCTGGAGACCCAGTGGTGCTAGGTGATCCCGCCATAGCTCTGCTTGGCGGGGCCGCAGGCCCCGCCAATGGCTCGCAATCACACCCCACATAGCTGTATTTGGTCTATAGGTGAAATAAACTATCTTCGAATTTTAACGCCCACTTCCGGTGACGTCAAACTTGCCGGGCGACTATAGTTGCCCGCCGCATGTGAAGGGTTAAACTATCCTACATACATTCCATTCGTTAGTGGGCGTGTCGTATGTCAGCAATACGTCATATTAAATTAGCTTGTCGTACGTACGTACCCCCTTAGCTAGCCTCGTCCCCAGGCCAATTTCTTAGGAAATTAGGCCTGGTAACATTTGCACGCGCATGCGCGAAAGTTTAACTCTTTGTGTTCCGTGCAAGTAAATGAATGTATAACTTCACATTCTTGTAATTTCCTAACTGTAGTTCTTAGCTTGCTCTTCGTTGTAATATAGACTCTCAACAAAGAATTCCATCATTCAGCAAAGTTTAGAGCGTGCCGCAGCACTGGAGGCAAAGCTATGATTACTCTTCGTCTTAGACACAAGCACGGAGTACGTGTGTCTAGCCCTGTGTTACAGGAGCTATCCACGGTTAGTCTAGAGGACCATACGTACAGACATTTTGGTTTTAGAGCTTTGAGGCCAGTTAACCGTCGGCTCTTACATTTGAGAGCGATGCACATCGAAGAGAAAGCACTGTTTCAGCGTATAGCTACGATGCTTCTTCGGCCCCATGTCTTGGGAGTCCTACTGTGTCCACAGATATAGCTGTAAGCTGATGTTGAGTTCAGGACGCGGCTTACAAGAAGCATACTGTAAACGCATCTTTGTCATGTCACGTCAGCAACAGAATTGCTCCGCCTCTTACCCTGCCTATCTTTTGCATCGTATATTACATAAACGGAGCAATATACGGACATAAATATACCAAACGTGCACGTAAATATCCATTAGCGCGATTTGAGCTAAAATTTGGCGCATGCGCGTGCAATTGTTACCAGGCCTTCTATCAAAGGCCTGGGAACGAGGCTACCCCTTAGCCGGCCTCGTACCCAGGCCACACCTCTCTGACGAGAAATGATGGCCTGGTAAGGTTGCTACAGTTTTCATGTTTACATTGTGCGCACAAAAAGAGGCGCTGCCAATCAGATTGCAGTATTTAGTCACGTGAAACTCACGTGTGACACTTGTTCGTTACGAGATACGACGCAAAATTGCATGCTGCGTGCAGTTAAGTCTACGGTTCGTTTGCGCTATGGCGGCGATGAGATCTAGACTGGACATTTGTCGTGTTTGCGATGAGCCAACAACTACCAAGTCTCAGAAAATGCTATTTTCTGGGTCTTGAGCAGAGAGAGAGCGAGCGCACACTCGACGTACTCAACACGAAACGGTAACGTACAATGAATAAGAAGAGTGTAATATTGAAATACAGCGAAACATGAAAACTATGGCAACCTTACCAGGCCCAATTCCCCTTCCAAAAAGGGGTTGGGCCTGGGTACGAGGCTAGTACCCCCTGGGATATATATACGCCCTTTCTACCCCACGCCCTTTGAGTATGAATATCATTACCAATGTGACAACAATGAACTAGTACATGTGATCTAGTAATAGTTAGTGCAGCAAGCAAGAGAAGGAGGAGGATGGTAGTAGGACAACAATGAACTAGTACATGTGATCTAGTAATAGTTAGTGCAGCAAGCAAGAGAAGGAGGAGGATGGTAGTAGGAGTGTCTCTTTGGATCTGCAGTCTGTCTGAGAAGAGAGAGCATCAACATGTCATTAATATTCATAGCAGATGGGTGTGGCACCTTAATTATTTTTGGTTAATATGTGTGAGAATGCTGGTGGGTTGCCAGGACGACCCTCAATACCAACAGCACACTATTGAGAGAGAGGAGGATTGTGAACACACACACACACAGTCACTCACTCTAGTCTCCACATCAGTCCACTCATCCTCTAGCTCATGGTCCTCCTGACCCAGCAAGGAGAAGGAGCTGTACTCATCCTGATCCATCCTCTGTTGTGACAATGATCTGGAATGACACTCAAGAGAAGGAATGCATCCACGTGTCCTCTATACCTGGTCAGTGTCTTGGTGGGTGAGGCATGATTTAGTTTCTCAATATCAGTGAACTGCACTGCAACTCCACCTCCTCTAGTGTGCATAATGGCTCCCTACGTACATCAAGAAGAGAGCTTATTATGCCATGCAGTAGTCATGGCATATTTAGGGTTGAGCGGAATTCAAGATGGCGGCTAGACTTAGGCTAAACGCAATAATTCACGTATATCTTGGCTGTTGACGATATCAGGGGTATTTTAACTACCTAGGGGCTATCCTATGAGGTAAGCGCTTACAATGAGTCTACTAATAAAGACTATAAGGCCAGTTGCTATGGGCATGACAAGATGGCGTCTCGCCTGGAGGCACCGTACGGCACTGCCATATCTTCGCCGTACGGGCGTTTCAAGCTAATCTAACGTTCTGAAGCTCTTTGCACGATTTGTGCGATTACAAAGAGACCTTCAGAAGCAAAAGAGACCAAGTCTAAGGTGGTAAACCAGAGTTCACGTGGTCACCCGTTTGTTCATCTTCTTTCTTCTTCTTCTTCTTATTCTTCTTCAGAGAGCCTAGCGCCATGGCTAGTGAGCTATTCAAGACAAAACCTACACAGAAACTACACTAGTCGTTGGGAGCAGTGCACCTGATATCTATTTAAGCCTAAAACACTAGCAGAAGCGAGTATTTTCAAGAAAACAGCGATTTTTGGTCCATAATCAGACTCCATTCCATCATTCTGTTTGAACTCCGTTACTAGGTTACGCCTACTCGCGCACGCCCGTGCCGTGTACGCAATTATTCTAATACAAGCGCACCTTAGTACAAATTGCTTGGAACGCGAGTACTGCTGCCACTAGCAGTGTTCACAGCAGTCTGTACGAGCAAATCTTCACTGTTACACTGGATTTGTCTTGTCTGTTCAGGCTTGTAAGAATGCTAGCCTAATCTTAGCTAATGTTGCATGATGCGTGTTGCATTCAGTGCACAGTCGCCTGATCGCCGGAAAGGCTGTATGCAGTCAGCTGATAGCTAGTTCTCTTTATACACTGTATTAGCATAAGTGCCAACTAAGTCATTAATAAAAAAAGAAAAGAAACAAGTAATAAAAATATTTTAACCAAAATGGAAGAGATTTAGGGTTGGTACATTTATCGAAAAAGTATGGAAACAAGAGTTTGAAATGAAAAGAATTGTAACAATAGCAGTGTAATGCTACCTCCCTAAATTAACTGCTTTCGATAGTTGTGGTTAATTTAATAGGGAGGTAGCATTACACTGCTATTGTTACAATTCTTTTCATTTCAAACTCTTGTTTCCATACTTTTTCGATAAATGTACCAACCCTAAATCTCTTCCATTTTGGTTAAAATGTTTTTATTACTTGTTGAATTGTGTTTCCTCTGAAGCCATGCAGGTCTGATATCATTCAACAAACTTGCAATGAATGATGGTTTAAAAGGCATGATGAAAGTTAGTCACTAATAGTGTGGTCACACTATGGATCACCTGAACTAGAGCAGTGCTCATAGACACATTCACACACTATATCAACACTACCCAGTTTGATATCAGTTCGATCCCATACCCGTACCTGTACAAAATCTGTGTGGAAAGTAACGTGACAAGCACGCGAATAATCACCATAAAAATGTGTCCGTAATTTGTTAGTATAATGTCATCTGCTACGTTTGCGAGGAGACGTGGCCAAGCATCAGACGTCATCGTTAGTACAGCCATCAATCCATGACGACAGCGCAACTAAGGAGCAGCAGAATTCAGTGTCATTCAGCTCACTTGCACGCCACGTTACTTTCCACACAGATTTTGTACGCGGATATGCTACGTTCGACACTCTTCTTATTATAATATACTCTTGACAATACAAAATATGGTCCTGGCCTATATGCACGATATCATGCACGGTATCAATCTAGTCACCTTATATAGTTGAGTGTGTACTCCACCCTCAGCATCTTGTTCCTGATGCTTCAGACAGTACTTGTCCAGCTGACGTGAGGTCAGGTCCTTGGGTTTGGGGTTAGTAACTGTCCTCTTCTTCTTCATTATCGGCTGAAGCAAGTCACCTGTTGTCACATGACAGGAAGTATGTGGTCATGTGACAGGAAGTGCATGGTCATGTGACTTACCATTGTCTACAGTGTTCACTGGTTTGTGTTCTAGCCAGTTTTCAGAGAGTGATCGTTTTCTACCACCACGAGTGAGAACAGGTGCATTCTAGTGACAAGAGAGTGTAATATAGCTCTGATGATATCACTCATTACACTAACATCAGTCACTGTTGTTTCTCTCAGTGGAGTGCGTACATCACTACTAGCTGATGCTGCTGATGGGAGAGGTGAGTTCTTAATGAGCTCCTCCACCTGACGCAGTTTCTCATTCTTGGCTCTAATCTCTCTCTGCCTTCGCTGCATCTGTTTCGACAATCTATCAAACTTCTCTTTCTCGTGTGATACAAATCCCTTCATCTTTTTCTTCAACAGCAGTTTCTGTGCGGCCTCTTTCTCAGTCTCCTTCTGCTTTGCTGTGAGCTCTTGCTCTAGTTCTCTCTTCTCATGTTCGTACATGACCTGAGTGCGAAGGAGATAGTCTTTCTGTTCAGTGAGTCTAGTGAGCGTGTTCTTGAGTCTAGTGTTGTCCTTGGTTTGTGAGGAGAGTGTCAGCTTGAGGCTGTCCACCTCACCACTAAGCTGAGTCACCTGTATCATGATGATAATGATATCAATTGTGTTCATAACTACACATCATAACATCTGGTCATCATGATCGGGTTAAGTTGAAATGGACAAATTAGGCATTTGCCGCAGTTTGGCCACAAAAGTATCATGTACAATAGGCCACTAAAATACGTTGGAAAATATTAACCCCTATGGCCAGACGGTCCAAGCTGGTGACTCCTCCCTCAGCTAGTGAGGTCAGGTTACCATGTATAGTGACTTACTTGTCTCTCTTGTGTGCTGACTACACCTCTTAGTCTCTGAACTTCACGTTGTGCTCGATCACGTGAGTTCTTGACAGACTGGTAGTCATGTGACATAGCACGTAGCTCAATCAGTTCCTGTTCATGAGCTACTAACAGTGTTCTGAAGTCACCCTCTGAGAGAATGAACACATCAGTGAGTGAGTGAGTGAGTGAGCAGCTAGTTGTTCTTACGTTTCTTCTTCAGGTCCTCCATTAGTCTCTCTCTCACTCTGCTCCTGTTCTCGAGCTGTTTCCTCAGCTCAGTCAGTGAATTCACTGAACAACTCTCGGACAAGATCTGCACAACATGACAGCAACACATGTATTAGTGATTGATACAGCTAGTCCTACCTGCTGTAGACACACGATGCCTAGGGCAACTTGATAAGGATGAGGTACATTGACTGATGCCTCCTTCTCCTCAATATCACTTGCTTCTTGAAGTGCTGCCTTGTATAACATGTTAGCTGAGAGGAGAGAGAGAGAGAGAGAGAGAGAGAGAGAGGGGGGGGAGAGATAGAGAGGAGAGAGAGCGAAGAGAGAGAAAGTGAGAGAGAGGAGAGAGAGAGAGAGAGAGAGAGAGGGGGGGAGATAGAGAGGAGAGAGAGCGAAGAGAGAGAAAGTGAGAGAGAGGAGAGAGAGAGAGAGAGAGAGAGAGAGAGAGAGGGAGAGAGAGAGAGAGAGAGAGAGAGAGAGAGAGAGAGAGAGGGGGGGGAGAGAGAGAGGAGAGAGAGCGAAGAGAGAGAAAAGTGAGAGAGAGGAGAGAGAGAGAGAGAGAGAGAGAGAAGAGAGAAAAGAGAGGAGAAAAGAGAGAGAAAAGAGAGAGAGAGAGAGAGAGAGAGAGAGAGAGAGAGAGAGAGAGAGAGAGGGAGGGAGGAGAATACATGTAACATCATAACTGCCGAATGTGTCATGTGTGTGTGTTCTACCTCTTCTTCTTCCTGGAGCAAGTCCAACATCAAATCTGGAGATACAAAGCAGATGACCAACACATGTGTGAGCTAGTGAGTAAATCAACTCACTTGACTTGTGATGGTCGATCTACTACCACTTCCTGAGTGACTTCAGCAAATCTCATCACATGCTGAAGAAAATAAACTTTATTTAAAATGCATAACATGGTTTGACCACAAAGAAATGGCCATGGTCTGACATGACACATTATACAGTAAGATAATGTGACTTGTCAATGATGCTACTTACGATGGTCTCATCATAGTCCTTGGCTCGTGGGTTGACACACACCACCATCCTGACCTTACCCTCACCATCAAAATAGTTCTTAAACAAGTGAGTTAGTTTGGAGTCACGATAAGGTACGATCTAGTGAGACAGACAGATCACTAGTATACTGTATAATAGTATCATGATTACTTTGTTAGCATTGTTCAGTTGATTGTCTCTCAGTGTCTCCATACAAGTTCTTAATGTCATCAAACTCTGATTGATATTACCTGAGAATTGATTCTTTAACACACGAACATGTTTAGTGACAGTGTTACTCACCAGCTTCTCTGATTCTGTCTCCCTCATTTTTTGTGCGTGAGGTACGCTCTGAGCCAGCTAGGTCAACAAGAGAGAGTTGAGCAGACGCCACCTTGGTCTTGTCCTGGAGCACCTCATCACCTGTCTGATCCAGAGGGGCCTACAATGAGAAAATGATGAATGTGAGTGAATGTGTGTGTGTGTGTGTGTGTGTGTGTGTGTGTGTGTGTGTGTGTGTGTGTGTGTGTGTGTGTGTGTGTGTGTGTGTGTGTGTACCTGTACTAGTCGTATAGTGAACACTGAGTGACTACGACTGCTCTTGTGGTTCAACTGGGTCTCTGCTACACGGCGTCTTCTCTGTCCTAACCAGACCAGCTCAAATGCCTCCTCAGTGCTCTTCACCTCTACCTCAGTGGCTCCTGACACATACATGTTGTGAGCAGCATCTTCTCTCAGTATCCTAGACTGTGGTGGTCTGCAATGGAGAGATGGTCATGTACAATGAACACTTGTACATGTATGTCAACTTGTATAAATAGTGGTCAACTTAATGTCACTGAATATCATTATTTCAAGTGCTTGTGGTGTACATTGTGTACATGTACCATACAATAACTACATACAAACCAAGACCTCACTCATGGTGACTTGTCATAACAATAATTATTATTAATTTTCTTTGACACTTGGTTTGACCATGGTAGTATGGAACCCAGGATTGACACAAACTTTCAATAAAATTATACCTGAGCTAGAGGTCACCACTTCAGCTGGCACTCTACTACGGCCATAGGCTATAACAGGCTAGAGACCTGTACCTCTCACCAGTATCTACCAGCATCACATAAAACTTTGTCATAATTATGGCGATGAAGCAAAAAACCACAACTCTTCATTAATGGACAGTGGGAACAAATGCTTGAGCATATGAACATAGCGATCAATGAACAGACATTTTTCCCAAGAGTGACCGGATTAGCCTGGTTACAGTGTAGTACTAGCACTACAGCTAAGCTGTGTTGCTGTGGTTAGCTCACTTTGGGTGTAGTTGAGATCCTTTATCATAGACTGGCTCCTCTAGCAGATCATACACATAGTTATTGTAGATCTCAATGTACGATACAAACACTGCATAGCTGTTGTCCTCATCTATATTACCGAATTTACGACTATCAGGCACTCTCAACAATTCATCAAAATAAGGCATCTCAGCTCTGGAAGAGAAAAGAAATGAGTGAGTAGATGAATGGATCTGTGGTTACCTGGTACGTGGGCTGATCTTCTTGGGTCGCTGCATGTCTCTCTCTTTCCTAGCCTCCTCTTCAGTGAACACATTAAACATGTTGTTCTTGTCAGGACGGAACACCTACAAAGATATGTATCATAGATTTTAGTACAGTAAGCAGTGTCACCATCAAGCAGTACCCTAATACCATGTTCACACTACGCACTAGAACCAAACCGTACCGGGCCGGCCTGGTTGAAAATCTCTGACAGTATGAACGCATCTGAACTATGCTACAGTTGAACTGCACCATCACGGCACCCCAACCAAACATGAAGGTGAGCTGCTTCCTGCACAGTTTGGTTGTGTCGAAACATTGATAACAAAAGTGCGGGACAGTTCGGCATGGTTCTAACGCGCAGAGTCGACAGATAATAGACAAATGATACTTCTCAACAGACACTTGTGTTTACTCACGTATTTCTGTGCCTGTACTTCTGCGATACTGTTGAAGAGAACATCAAGGGAACGAGGCAATATTCCCGGATTTTCAGGTTCACCAGTTACTGTGAAGGTCTTCCCAGAGTTGGTAATACCATAGGCAAACAATAGACCTAGAGAGAGAGAGTGTGTGAGTGAGTGAGTGAGTGAGTGAGTGAGGGAGGGAGAGAGAGAGGGAGAGAGAGAGAGAGAGAGAGAGAGAGGGCGAGGGAGGGAGGGAGGGAGGGAGGGAGGGAGAGAAGAGAGAGAGGGGAGAGAGAGAGAGGGAGAGTGGTAGAGACAAATAATTTGTACTAATTTCTAAGTTCTATTATATATTTTACACCCACCGTTCTTTCCCTGAACAAGGTCTTCGATCAAAGGGCAAGCAACTGAGTCAAACAGGTCTTTCTGCGGAGTACTGTCGATGAACACATGCTTGAATGTATGCTGGGTCTGAAATTTGAAAGAGACATTATTAGCTATTTGAATTTCCCTTTCTCACAGCATTGTAGTGTCCTGAATTGAAAGCCAGAGAGCATTCTGGTGGAGTTATAAGAAGAGTGGATTCAGACACAACTTGAACGCAAGTTCCATCTGCCTCGTCTAGCAAAGGTTTGACACGGCAATAAACCTACAGGCAGTACAGGCAGGTCAAAGCGCTTTGTAATTACAAGCGACGCACCTCCACAGGGTCTTTCGGCTTCTGCTTGTTCTCCCGCTGAGTAGGTAGCCTCCTCACGCCTTTTGTAGGCGTCTTTGAACTCTTGAGCATAGCTTTGAGAAACAAAGAAATTGTTAAAGCTTTGGCGCCGGCAAAATAACCTTTCTACTAGCTTACTGTGTTGAAGACAGTCCTGGCTTGATTTTCCGGAGTGAAATGTTAGCTTTATCGTCTGTAGAACCAGGTAATCCTATTGTGGCGACCTGAGCTCTCTCTTGGGCAAGTGGCAACCGCTCAGCAACTTTTGAAATCCTCCTGAGTATCCGACCAATCAGATTCGAGCAAGAACGTGACGTCACTGAAGTAATTAATGATACGGAAGTATACGGAATATAAAAAAACAACGCGGGTGACATGACCTTGTTGTACCACTTGTATAATTCTGAACAATGTCACAGACACACTGTCTCCCGAACATGCTCACCTTGCATGCATGCAAGCACCACCCACTACCAAATGCTTGTATGACTCATTGCGTTTCAAGGGCTGCTCAGCTGTGCACGCCACAATGACAACACAACGCAGCTGAGGCCGCACACAACAACAAAAACACTCATTGAGCTGGGGCCTTCCTAATATGCACCAAGATTTATGGTTAGCAAGGCCCATTGCTAACCAAGGGAAAAACCCAGAGAGAACCTTAAGCTTTTTGGAAAAAACATCTGGGAAAACCCATTACCATAAACACAGCTCACGATCACATCACATGCATAGCTAGGCTATATACAGTTCAACTTCCTCTTCATCGCTTCTCTGGACAAGTTGCCTAGCAGTAAAACATAATAATTACAAATTCACATAGTAGATGTGCATGCATGCACACGCACAATGCATACACACTATGCACACATAGAGTTCTTTTGTTAGTGTCCAAGGCCTCTCCTTGACTCGTCTAGTTGACTTAGTTGAGAAAAATAAATAATATTTTATCATCAATAATAATATTATTATTATTCTTATTCAGGATACTTATGGGATGGGCAGGAGGGCAGAAAAAACTAGATGGATTAATTGTGTAGTGCACAAAAACTAGAAATGCTCAATTATACTTCACGTGTCTAGTTTAAATACTACAACAGACACGTGTCACCTACTACACCATGCAATTTATTTTACAAATTTCGGGAGCATATTTCCCGTCTAATTCCTATATACGTCAACCGACAGGAAAATATATAACCTCACAGTATAAGATATATAAGATCACTGGCTATACAACATCATGTATGGCTGAGCACTGCACTGATCATGAGTCTGCAGACTAGCTACTGTAACCATATTATTTTTATTGCCAGAATTGTGAACAGACTCTAGGTCTTAATTCCAGGAGAACTCATATGGGTGCCTGCCCAACACTTTGTCAGAATATTGTTTTGTTAGAGATTGGATAGCAGCTTGTAAAAACTAATGATAAACGGATGTGACAGTACAGAATTCACAAGATATGGAATCAACTACCATGCATCAAGTGTGCAAGTGAGCAAGTGTGAGGCTATCAACAAACTTGCACTTCTACTCTAATTGTAGTCTTTAGTTCAAATCTGAGTTTTAATAATCAATGAGCGCCAAAGTAATACATTTGATGCTGATGATGGGTAGTAATTATAATAAATTAAAGACCATACCAACACAGCAACATATCTGGACCTATGCTGCTGGTAAAACCGTATAGCTGACATTGACCTTAGCGCCAATGGTTGCATACATGTAATAACAATTGTGTAGCAATAATGCTACCAGAAATTTGTACTCGCCAACTACAAATGTATGATTGGGTCAGTGACTAACTGTCATTATTATAGTGATTTAAACTCTGAGATGGTACACCATTAACCAATGAAAATGCTGAGATTCAATGCTGCGTTTCCTTGGTTTAACACCACTCTCTCAGATCACTGAGCAATGATCAAGCTGAATGTGGGCTGTGCTGGTCAAGTGAACATTTCTTCATTTTTTTAACTTTATACATTCATTGAAAGCAGAAACTCTATAACTATGCAAATTCCATTTACTTGTGTAGCATCAGCATTATAAAACATTTAGCAAGTGACTAAATTATAATTTTACCAACGAGAGTATGATTTTTAGTTTCTGTCAAAATTGATGATCATTGTAATAATTCAGTCCTGATAACCATGAGTGCTGATAATAAGTGCTTTTTATAACTATAATTATAGGTGAGCACATAATAACCAGACACCTGCAGAATGCAAGCTGTAAATCTTGCACGCGGATTTATTATGAACTCAGTGTTGTCCTTACCAATAATATTGATGAATTTGATGTTGGAAGTTGTTTAGGGAACATGTAGCTATAGCCTCAAGACCGAATATAAAAGGTCAACATATTAGTAGCGTCTGCGGACGAGAAGAAGGCTGGACAAGAGTTGCTCTATTTAACAGGACTGTGGCTGGAGGCGGCACCTGTCCTACTCCATTATCAAGAGGTAAAAGAAATGGTTTACCTTTATGTAATAGTGCTATCGGCAGTGGATGTACAGTCAGTCTAGTGTAGAAATAACTACACTTGGTCTCAACTACTCTCAAGTGTGTGGGCATATACGAGGTTATCAGGCTGGATGTCCTAGAGCTTTTGAATTGTATAATTCAAACCCGGCTCTATCAATCGATGATCACTATGTTGATGGAGTATCGATTACCACAAAGACTATACAACGAAAACACATCTGGACCTATATGCTGCTGGTATTAGAGACAGTGACACTACCAATAGCAGCTGCCCCTGTAATAATCCGAATAATATTATGGTACCAGACTTTGTAGGCAGTGACTATTATTGTGAGTCAGGAACGAACATTTTACCAGATTGCACGAGTGACTCCGATTTTTATCCAAATGATCCTTTATGGGATGGTGAAAATTGCAACAACGCAGAAGCCACATGTTGTCAAGATTCCAGTAATCAGCCATGGTTTAACAGCACTCTCCCTCAGATTGTTAACAGTAGCATTGAGTTGAGGGTGTGCACACAATCTTTTGATGCAGAAACTCCCTTGGACATTATTGAACTGTACATCCGTTGAGAAAATAAACATGTTTACCATGCATAGCATGCCTCAATTAAGTTACTAGTAAATATGGTTGTCTTTTGCTCATTACAGCTGTAGCAGTTTCAGTCTCAATTTAATAATAGCTAGCTAGCTATAGTACATTTTGTATGCATAATGTACATTTTTGAACCAGAAGTTTAATTAAAATGTCCATTTCCATTTTAAAGTTAAGTTTAAACTCACATGTGCATCAAGTTCGTTTTTTATTAGTGCCGGACCACTGCATAATAATTATTAGAACAATAGTTCTAAATAAACTGATAACAAGTTGTCAGAAAATATCTCTTGTGATAATTTTTCTTCGCATGGTGATAAATTTATTATCAATACGTCAAAAGTATATAAAAATGACAATTTATTGAGCAATAATCAGTACATACAGTATTTTCAGCTAGCTGTTATTCACAGCAGATACAGCTGCTACTTATTCTCCACTGCTATCAAAAATGTGAGCCAAGGTCTGGATGACGGCAGGCTTCAATTGCCAATGATCTTAGCGGTCTGGACATCATAAGCAGCCAATCTTCGAGCTCTTTCCTGTTATATGTTCCGTTTTGTATACCTTGCATCACTGTGGAGCTGGTCATAGCCTGTTTGTATTGCTTAATACCCAAATCTGTTAGTATTGTAGTATCATTATAAAACACTGTCTTTAGTGAGCTAATCTGCTCCAGACCACTAACCAGTTCCTTCAATTCATGTTCACTTAAACCAACTTCATCCCATCCGAAGAACTCAAGAGTAGTACATTGACACAAACAAGAGCAAAAGAGACCGAAGTCTGAACCATTCAAGGGTCTACAGTCTCTCAGTACTATAGTGGTGAGCCTGTTTTCGGTGTCAGGTGATACCAAAGATTGCATGGTGTACCTGCTACGCCACCAAGCCAGATGGTTTTGAGTGATGGAGGGCAGTGTAGCGGTGGTATACTTACTGCAGCTGGTAACTCGCCTTCTCGATCAGCGATGTCATCATCAGTATTGATCATAAGTGTCTTCAGTGAGATTAATTCGAGTACACCGCGGAGAAATGGAACAATCTGTGCAGTACTTGCAGGGGCAATGCCGAGCACAAAAAAATCCAAGCTTGGAAAGAGCGACGACAATGAATGAACCAGTTCTGATGAAATAGCTTTTTGAACTATAAGCCGTTGTGAGCTATTTAACCCCATACCAACTACAGATCCATACTGGATCTTGATTGAAGCTAATCTCTCGAAATGGTCTAGAAAATTCTTCAGTATCAAGATATTCTCAAAATCTAGCATCCATTGCATTTTGGGATCACTGTTAGCAACACACCAGGCAGTGACTAAGCATTCTAGTGGATTAGTAATCGATGGAGCAATAGTTTCGTCATATAATAAAAAGATCCTTGCAATTAGGTGAGGAGACTGAGTTTCAAAAAGCATATGAAAGAAGTACGGGTTACACTGCTTCCCGCTGCAGTAAGCATTTCTCCATGAAGAACAATCAATGTCCAATAAGTGCAAAACTTTATACATATCATCATCATCATCTCCTTCACCTACATAGTCAGTTGCTTTAAGAGATTTATTCAACAATTCAAGCACTGAAGTGAGTTTAGTGAGACCAGACAGAAAGTAAAGAGCTGGCCAATGGTGACCTGCTCTTATTCCATCTCTAACAAGTGTGTCAAGAGGAAACAGGCTCGTCTCACTGACCAGTCTAACCATATCCTCTGAACCCATTCTAGACCAGTGCAAGGCGGCCAAATGTTCCTGTAGGGTCAGGTGTAAGAAGCAGTAAGACACTGAGCTGCCAATTACTAACTCCTCCTCTGCACTTTGCATCAGACCCATGTGATCACACGGAATGCTTTCGAATATAAACTGTCTGCTCTCCAGACCCTCTGCTGCTAGCTGGGACAACTTCCAAACCTGTTCCTATACCTCTGAGGGCAAGTCTGACAATTGTCTGATTTTAGTTTTACACTTAATGTAGACTGGGTGATCACTGACGTAGCGAATCAATGAGCTGAGTAGTAGGTCTGTGTAAAGCTGTGTCAGTGTAGTGGGAGCATAGGCTTTGCCTTTGTTCTCTCTCCATTTCTCAATGTACAGAGCAGTGAGTGTGGCGCATTGAAGAGGAATATACATTATGGAGGACACAAATGGGTTGGACTTTATCTGTGAGATAAGGTCACTGGGATCAATCTGACGATACTGGCTATGGCAAACACTCTCCACATATGATTCTATACCCTTATCATTGAAGCCAACTACCTCTATGTGCTGATGAATGCTTTTCTTGAACTCAGGACACAAGCTATCATTGGCCAATGTTCGACTGGTCACCATTATTGATGCTTTAGGCAGGCAATCTCCAGTTAAGAGACCATTCAATATGTTACCCTCTGTTCTCTGATCCTCTGTTAGCTCATCATATCCTTCCAGCACTAGAAACACACCTTTACCATCTACTGAATATGTTATGTGCTCCAAAACCTCCTGTTTGATGCTATCATTGTCATGATGGAAAAGATCAGACAAGCTTTTTGCTTCTCGCACTCTCTTACTACGAAGCTGTAGCATTAGAACGATATCCCTATCTTGAAGCATCTTGCCCTCTGCCCATTGGCGACAAAGCTCCCAAGAGAACATTGTTTTTCCTATTCCCGGACTACCTTCTACCAAATGTGTTGTGCTACTGACTGGTCCTCACTTCTACCAATGTCCATTATCTCCACTGGCCTCCTCTTCTTCTTTATAGCAGCAACATCTCCATAAAGTTTTAATAGGAGACAATCAGTTCTGACTTCTTCGTCCTCCTGGGCAGCATTACTGACTAAGTTCAAGCGAATAAACTTCCTTGGCTGAAGCAGTGCCTTTTCCTTCAGTAATGGTGATTTGTTAATGTAGCGATCCTTGCAGGCGGCCTATATACTTCTGGACAAGGGCAGGAGTGTGTGGAGTACCAGCTGGTGAAGGAAAAGTGAGGGAGCTGGTTGATCTGGGAGAAGACATGTAATAGCTCAGAAAGTACCAGTCCCTCACTCACCTAGTGCTGTTGTGATCCTATCAGCAACATGTATAAGTGTAGGTTCATCATTCACAGCTTTACACAACTCTCTCACCACTCGTGCTGCTCTGGACTCAGCCTTCATTGTAGTCTCCACTGCATTCAGTAGCTTAGTAGCCTTGTCTATATTGTCAGTATGAGTGAGTGAGTGAGGTGAGTCTGGTCTTATCAGTATCACTGATCAGTCCTTTAGAGTAGAGGACTGGTATCAGTGCAGTTGGACTAGTCCCCATTGCCCTCACTAGTTGATCAAAGTGTTCACGGAACACCTCGTACACAGTAGTGTTGTCATCAGCAACTGCACCACAATCATGCAGAGAACATTTAAAGTTGACTTAATCATAACTATAGTGACCACAACCTAATCCTTATACCCGTCTTTGAACTGAGATTCATCTGAGTAGCAGAGTATAGTTCTCTTGCTGCTTGAACAGACACGGGACTGACTATAGTCAGTATTATAGCACGTATATGGTATCCATGTACTAACTGCTAAAACAAGCCTGGTACTAACGTCATAAACAATTAAGGTGTTGGTCAATGTTTTTGTAACGCTGAATGGGTTCAGTTTACCAGAAATAATAATTATTATGAAATTATGCTTAATCTTTAGTAGCAAGCATGCATTGCAATGCTAATGGTAGTTGTTTGATAGTCAAGTATCGTGTTTATTTCGGTCATTATAGGTTGTATTACTTTTCTACTTCTGATCTGTATCTCTGTGTCTTGTTCGAGAAGGTGGTTTTCTTCGTTTTCCTCTCTTTCGTTTACTTTTTGGTTTTTGTACCTTTTGAACCGATTCTTGATCTGATATCAATGAACGAAGAGGCTTGCACTTACTACGAGATTCTTTCATTCTTTCATCAAGTTCATTCTCACTGATGGGAATTTGTGCACGTTCACAACAACGAATTACGGTCTGTTTCAAATGACGTAAGCACTCGTCTGTTACCACTGGAGTCATATTGTTGTAACCCACAAACCGTAGTGACTTGATCTGCTCTAGAGCACTAACCAACTCCTTTAGTTCCTGTGGATTCAGATTAACACCGATCAACAATAAGCACTCAAGACTGGTGCTTTGGCTCAAGCAAGTGCAGAATCTTCTAAAATCAGGACCAGACTTGGGTCGGCACTCATTCAGTATTAATACAGTGAGATTATCAATATTAGGCAAGACCAATGATTCAATGAATACTTCACTCAGTTCACCTTCTAGGAGTACATTTCTGAGTGATGGGCAGTATAGTGGTGGTACATTTATATATAGTAAAACTGTTAACTTGGTATTTGGTATGGTTTTTATATAAAGCCACTTTAGCGCAACAAGATTAGGTAGACAATAAAGCATTAACACCATTTCTGCAATTCCATTAGGAGTTACGACGAATCCAAAAATTTCTAAGCATGGAAATACTGATGGCAATGTTCGAGAAAGCTCTTGCAAAGCCGACAAACCTAGTACGAGGTACTCTTCAGTACAGTGTAAAAGTATCCCTATGATTGATGAACAGCAAGATGAGCCACAGTGCAAGGCAACAAAGATCCTTAATATCAAAATATTTGCAAAAGTACATTTCCATTTTGATGTATTGTCACAATTAGCAACACACCAGGAAGTGACAAATGATTCTAGTGGATTATTAATAGTAGTAGTCACACTAACTTCATGGAAAAGCTTAGAATTAAGATCAGCAGACTGAGCTTCAAAAAGTACTTGAAAGAAATTCGGATTGCAATTCTTTCCAGTCATAAAATTAGACATTGAAAAATCGACAAATAAATTCATAATGAGAAGATTATTAATGTCTCCGTCATCCAAATCATTATCACCTGCTTTAAGAGAGGTACTCAGCAGATTGCGCAGAGGAACTGAAGTGAGTTTAGTGAGACCAGACAGAAAATAAAGAGCTGACCAGTGATAACTTGTTTCAGTGATCCCATCCCTAACTAGCGTTTCAAGAGGAAACAGGCTTCTCTCACTAAACAGTCTAACCATATCATTCGAACTCATTCTAGACCAGTGCAAGGCGGCCAAATATTCCTGTAGGGTCAGGTGTAAGAAGCAGTAAGACACTGAGCTGATAATTACTCCTTCCTCTTCTGCACTTTGCATCAGACCCATGTGATCACACGGAATGCTATCGAATATAAACTGTTTGTTCTCCAGGCTCTCTGCTGCTAGCTTGGACAGCTTCCAAACCTGTTCCCGTACCTCTAAGGGCAAGTCTGACAGTTGTCTGATTTTAGTTTTACACTTACTGTAGACCGGGTGATCACTGATGTAGCGAATCAATGAGCTGAGTAGTAGGTCTGTGTAAAGCTGTGTCAGTGTAGTGGGAGCATAGGTTTTTTCCTTGTTCTCTCTCCATTTCTCAATGTACAGAGCAGTGAGTGTTGCACATTGAAGAGGAATATACATTATGGAGGACACAAATGGGTTCGTGGCTATGTACAACATAAGGTGAGGAAATACTTCAGGAAGTTTTTGGCATGCCGTCTGCACATAAGATTTTACATCTTCATCAGTGAAGCCAACTATTTCTACATGCTGTTCAACACTTTCCATAAACTCTGGACACAAGCTACCATTGGCAAGTGGTCGACTTGTCACCATAATCGATGCTTTGGGCAGACAATCACCAGTTAGGAGACTATTCAATATGCTACCCTCTGTTCTCTGATCCTCTGTTAGCTCATCGTATCCTTCCAGCACTAGAAACACACCTCTACCATCTACCATTGTTATGTGCGCCAAAACCTCTTGCTTGATGCTATCGTTGTCATGATAGAAAAGATCGGACAAGCTCTTTGCCTCTCTCACTCTCTTACTACGCAGCTGTAGCATTAGAACGATATCCCTATCTTGTAGCATCTTGCCCTCTGCCCATTGGCGACAAAGCTCCCAAGAGAACATTGTTTTTCCTATTCCCGGACTACCTTCTACCAAAATGTGTTGTGCTACTGACTGGTCCTCACTTCTACCAATGTCCTCCATCTCCATTGGTCTCTTCTTATTCATTATCGCAGCAACATCTCCATGAAGCCGTAGCAATTTAACACTCTCTTCCTCCTCTTCTTGAACTTCATTGCTGACAAGATTGAGATGAATAAACTCTTTCGGTCGAATCTTCAGCACTTTTTCTTTCAACAAAGGTGATTTGTTGATGTAACGATCTTTGAGGTAGTCAATATATTTTTGGACTAGGGCAGGAGTGCCCAGAGGAGCATCAGCTGCAGTCTCTCTTACAGCAGATATATCTAGGAGATTAATTTTGAGAGCAGGAAAATTATTATGATGTTATCTCCTAATAAATATTATGAAAATTAATAATTCGCCATAGCACATGTCTAACTGTCTGTACCAACATAATATAGAGCATAATAATGTTGTAAATTATAACCAGAGTCAAAAGCATGTGCTATTTTTTACAGCTATACAGCTGTTTTAGGTGTGGGTATAGAGCCTGCGGCACAAATTTTCAGGTATGTACTTATTAATGAATGGCTGCTAGAACCCAGTTGATATTGGTTGTATTAGAAGCTATGACAATGTTATCTTACAAAAAAAGTCTATTTAAGGCAAACTTAAGGTGGCGGTGGACGTAGTACACCCACACAAAGTACACTTTTCTAATAACTACTTCATAACTATATACAGCGATTTACATAACAGTATGGCAAAGATAATACTTGAAGCGTCTGTAGCTGTTATCTCGACTGTTGAGCAATAGATCGACGCGCTTCAAGCGCAGCAACTTGTCCACAGACGTACAGAGCAAATTTCCGAAATACGATCAGCTAGATTTTTTATAACAATATTTTGTGATCTAGGCTTGCTGTTTTGCAAAGTAGTATCGAAATAAGCTGTAAATGAAGTTTTTTCCGGAGCATGCAAGCAGAACTGCTGCCACAGATCGGTCTTTACTGGGCGAGCTCACTGCTCCACGTTAGCTAATACTTCGTGACTGAAACTTGCTATAATCGATGCTTATCGATAGACAAAACAAAATGCATACTGGAGCACGCCTGCACAAAATACCATTGTACAGAAAACAAAGCTATACTTGCAAAGTTATGAAACTCATTAAATTGGCGCACCACCACCACCTTAACTTAACATTTGTTTTTCTATTAAAATTCTTGTTATCATGTAAAACAGTAATAAACATGTTTGGTTGATCTATGCATAACATAACCATGCTCCTGACTTACCAGATGAATAGCTGTCTCTGATTGCTTTAGCTAGTGCACCATCTAGACCAGCATCATTGACACACTTAGCAAGAGCTGACCAAGTGCGTGGAACAGCTGAATCAGTAGAGTCACCATCATCACGTGATAACCAGTTCCTCAAAACTATTCTAACAAAATCGTCTTTCTCTTTGTGCTCATTCTGCAATTTCCTCACTATCACTTCATCTCTGAGTAGCATGCTAGCAAAGTCTACACATTCCCACTGGTTGTGAGAGGTGATCCACTCTATCACTTTAAGCTGCTTGGCAAAGCTGTCTGGTTTCTTGAGAGAAATCAACTCGAACATCTTAGGCCTATCAGCTGCAAAATTAAAATAATGCTAAAGTGAAAAAATATCGACATAGCTTACATGCAGTAGGGCCTGGATTAGTTTCTATGTCACCCGAAAGGATCAGTTGCTGTGAAATGACTGCTCTAACCAGACTCAGGGAATCCTCTGGTTGACGAACAACAAAGAAATATTTTGTAGTACATAAAGACAATGTAACAAACGAATACTTCTTTGGTGGTGAAGTACAGATCACTACTGTCATGGTGAGCTGGATACCAATCAGAGATAATAAAGTAGGCGGAGCTAAGGCAGCAAACAAACCAGATGTCTCATTTACTATGACAGAAGAGGCAGGTAGCTGATGTAGACGTCTAATCGAGTCTCCATCTACTAACAGTACTAGTAGCGGGATAATGATCAGTACAGTGACCACTAGTTCCATCATGATCGTGCTCAGTGCCAGCAACAGTGACCAATCCTCCACTCCATCAGCTGATGATGCTAACAGCACTTTAGCTCTAGTCCTGCCGCTTGAACCAACACGATACAGACCAATCCTGGCCCGCCACGTACAGATATCGATCATAGCAGCCAAGTTGAAGCACAACCTTTTATGCAAACAGCAAGACAACGTAAACGGAAAAGGTGTGGTTCTATAACATTAATAATAATTATTTATAATAGCAGAATAACCACTTCATTTCTGCAATAAAGCATGCAAGTTTCATGCATATCGAACGTCAATGACAATATCATTTCTTCCATGACTATAATGACTTCATTTTGTCATAGTACTAGCTGTTGTTGTTCGAGTCATAATTATTGATACTGTTCTTAGTGTACTGAACTTTATTATTATGCCTCGGTGGGCGGAGCCACGAGGCATACAGTAATCGTGGTGCATATGTGGCGATATATAGGGACCGCAGAGTTGAATAGTCTTTTCCGTTAACCGGTTAATGAGGTTAACGAGGTTAACTAGCTTTCACATTGATTCACGACACCACCTTGGTTATCAGTCTGTTCAGATATGATGAATGGGCACTGCAGCCGAGGTAGCGACCGCCATTGCTTGAGTGTAAATTCGGTGTCAAGTTCGCGGAGGACTAGCTCGTGACGAGTGTTTCAACTTTGCCGAGGATCACGAAGCTCAACAGACTTGACGCCGTGTAATGCAGTTGTATCATGTGTTATGTGCTCGAGTGTTTGTGAGTTCTATGATGAATGGGCACTGCAGACTTACTATAGCGACCGCCATTGCTTGAGTGTTAAATTCGGTGTCAAGTTCGCGGAGGACTAGCTCATGACGAGTGTTTCAACTTTGCCGAGGATCACGTAGCTCTACAGACTCGATGTTATCCAGTTGTAACATGTGTTATGCAGTTGTATCGTCTATGGTTGTAGTACATACACCGTGACTGGTACATACACCTGGACTGGCTCTCTCTTTCTCTTCCTTCCTCCAGAAAATACAGGTGGTGGAAGAGAATGTGGTATAGGTACCTGGTCTCCTTTAAACTCTCATATGCATGTACTCACCTCACATTGACTTGTCTCAAACACATACACTCGGTTCTCTCTTGTGCACATAGGAAATTATCTTACACAGAGCGTATAATTGTATGTGTCTTTATGCATTGATGCAACAAAATCACGTATCATGCACATGCACTGTGATCTAATGTCAGAAACAAGATTAGCATGGTTAGAATAATACAACTATAATATATAATTGTGCATAATTATTATTTTTGGGGGACTTGTCAAAAGTGAAATAAGAATATTTACTCACAAAACCCTGTTGTACACCAAGCAACACTAAGATGTAAAGAAACCAACAAAAAAAAACAAGCTAACAAACAATAACTAAAGTGGGGTTACAACACAAAGTAGTTATTAAGTTTTCCAAAACACCAAAAGAGTAATGTTTATAGTAGACATCTTACAAGGGTTGACTGCGAGTTTTGATTTTAGGTTGTACTGGTCGGCGCCCATTCTGATAACAATATGATGTATAGCTGTTCCTTCGCTTGACCATTCGATGTAAATAGAAGTGGTGGTGGGTTTTTTGCATTGCAGCAAGGATTTTCTTGAAGCGGCTTAACCAAGCAAACGTTTGCTCACAGGACATTGTATTAAATGATGGATTCTCTTCTTTAAGCTTGATTGGATGGTATTGGTCATGGCACCTTTGATCTTTGTGATTGGAAATATGTAATGTGTCAATAATCTTGTTTATATCCAGCCACATGTACTGCAGATCGCCAGGCAGAGGTAGAGGCTTATGTGCAATGCGCAAGTTATCCAAATGACACATATTGTCATACGAGAGGACCACTTTTTGCCGCTCCTCTCTAGTTAGTTTGCTGAGTGCAGCCATCATCCAAACTAGGACAAGTAAAAATACTTGAGCTGGACCTTCTGACCTACATGTAGTAAAAATAAAATTAGTTTATTAACTTGTGAATTGTGTTCTGTCACAGTATGCCTTCTAGCCAATCTTTCCTAGTGCAGTCAATTGTAATAACAATATTAGTGCAACCATAGATGCCATGTGTGGCAGTTCAACTGCATTTGCCCTTTGAACTGCTGTACAAATACTGCATTTTGGTCGGCAGGCATGTATGCAGCTGCTGCAGCATGACAACAAGACTTGGCCACTGCCTAACAATAGTCCGGCAAGGGGCATATTATGACAATGCATGCACTGGCTATAGAGATTGACAAACTCACTTGTAAAGAGGTTGCCATGAATCGATGTGGCCACCTCCACGTACAATGAAGAAATGGCCACGTGTCCATCGCTGTAGAGTTTTTTTTTTACCAGTATCCTTATTGCAAGCAAGCTTTGCGGACACCTCTTCTCCGTCATCAAGTTGTGATGATAGAACAGGATTACTTTGAATGATAGAGGATGTTCCTAGTGACAAAGATATTATTATAAATACTACGAAGTAAACAAAAACCAACAACCTCCGGGGTTGGATTCGAACAACTCCTGGTTCCAATAATACATACCTTGGCACTTTGATGCAGTGCTACTTGGCAAGACTGTTGAGGTACGGGTACCTACAGATGCATCTGTAATGGTAAAGCAAAAAAGTAAATCATAGCACATAATTATTATTGGTTCTTTGCTGGTATCTGGCTACTACTATTATCGGCTGCACGTTCGGGTATCTGGTTGTGTCGCCTTGAGGCTGCTCAGACTCTGTAGCTGTTTTTGGTTGTGGGCGATCTAGAAGACCGCCGCCGCTGATCGTAGTAGCTTCTAGTTCTACCGTTACAAGTTAGCATGCTGCAGAGTGCTTGCTTTAAGGCGTGTCAGCACTCGAAAAACGTGCAGCCTGCCGATCGAACTTCAATATGATAATAGCTGGAGGATAACACTCGGCTAGCAGGTACTTACAAATCTTTCCGAGACTCTTTAGACGTTGTTTCCGTTGAAAACAGACCAGTGATGTGTGCCATTTTCGCCAAGGTGTGGTTTCATTGCGCTAAAAAAAGTATATCCGCTAGCAACAGTTCGCAGACAGAAAATCTAATTAAAGCGTGGGCAATTCACACTCCTACTTTTAATAAGGTGCGCTCGATAATTATGCACTCCTGGTACTACTATTATACTAACCTACAGAGTGCAACAACTTCCGGTGCGCTTTCAAATCAGTAGGAGTCCCCTCACTTTCAGCAACACTACAATGTAGTGAGCAGTATGCCTTTCCGGGCTCTGGTTGATTGGGACATGTATCCACATATCCCAGTTGTCCAGAAAATCCAGATACCTCTTTCGGAACAGAGTACATGCATACTGGGTACACCAGCTTCCAGTTACCATCGCAGGACCACAAAGTTCCACAACCTACATAATAAACACATCAATTAAAAGGATTTCCATAGAATAATTGTTGGTGAACATGAATGCAATTTGAAAACTAATCAGCCTCCAGATCTGCTAGAGTATAATTATAGTTAGACCATACTTCAATGTAATTCTGCAATTTGATTGGTCAGCCAGAGGTGGTATATTTCACTTATACCACCTCTGATTTCACTTATACCACCTCTGATTTCACTTATACCACCTTTAATCAACCACGTAGAGTTAATAACCACAAAAACATGGCGTCGTCGAAAAACGCACGCAAGTTTACACTGCCATCGTTCGAAAACGGGCTGTTGCTTGACTCTGGGAACTTCTCTGGGCTCTCTACTACCTCCAGCGCTGCTTTTGCTCAAGCGCAGGTATGGTCTAAACACCTCAGACGATAGATTGTCGGTGCCTACGAGATTTAGCTCACCTTGGAGTGAAACCGAAATAGACGCCCTCGCGCTACGCGCTCGGGACGTCTAAAACATCGGTTTCCGCGGTGATCTAAATCCCTTAGACACCTCGAATCCATCGTCTAACCTATATTTATTTTTACCTCTTTTCTTGCATTCTTCTGAACACTCAGTATGTGCATAAGTTGCAATTGCTCTCTCTTTGTCAATGGCATCCATTAGCTCTTCTCTATCCTCTGCACTCTTGAAACAATAGTCTATCTTGTCACTCTCCCTTAACTCTGCTTCACACTCTGCTGTCCAAAATGCTTCTGCTACCAGTTTACGATGGAGTTCATGAGGTAAAGATTCGCTGGTGTCGTCTGTATTCTTCTTGATTGCAGAAGGCTTATCGTCTGCATACAAACATGAGCACACGCAAAAAAACCCAGAATACTCACCTCCTCCAGTTCGTATTGGCCACTTCTTGAGAAACTTTGCTGTGTTGATAGCATCTACTGAGCCCCCTACTCTGATCATTTCATTGTAGACTTCAGCAGCCCCTTCAAAAGAACACCAAGCATGGTGCCTGCAAGTGTACATAATGGAAATGCACATAATGCAACAAGAAACTGAGGCTACTCGATCAATTACACCAAAATATCAAGGGTAAGCAGGTAGTATAAAATAACAAATTCATTGACATGATTTTGCAGCTTGCTATTGGTGTCATTAATGGTGGTTGTGAGATAAATGCACTCACCCAGCTGAAGCAAACAGTTGATACACCATACGATGAATAAAAGTAGTCCGAGAAGCCTTAATAAATTCCCGTGGTTTACTGTAGTACTTGTATCCATCACGTTCACATCCATACTGATCATACCTGCATTTTGGATAACATTGTAGTATTTAAAAAATATTCTTAATTCATGACAGATGCTTACCTGTAATTGAGACCACATTTGTCACAACGCAAAGTAATCTTGAGCGTTGGGACAGGACCATTCCACTCATAGCAAAGAACAGTAACTGGAGGGTTGTGTGTGCTCAACTGACTGTCACAAGCATAACAGTTTGCCACTGGTGGCCCAAGGAATACAAGGTGAGGAATTCCTGACTGGAATGTTGCATCCCAAAGCACACCCCGTCGAGGAGTTCCGAGATGTTCTATCTGAAAACCATGAGCATGCTGAAATGACTCCATTGTGTGAGAGATGGATGAATCTAGCCTTTTGTCAATTAACTGACTAACAATGTCGGCAATTAAGTTCTCCCGATGAGAAAGAAATACTGGTGGAACCAGATTCATGGCTTGACCAACTGCCACTAATTCTGAAAACATTTCCCCTTTGATCTCCACTTCAGGATAATGTTCTGTTAAAAATAACTTGCATGATAACTTGTACACAGTAAAAAAAAGTGTGCCGATATGCCTCATCTCACCATTCGGCACTAAGTACTTGTAAACATAATTTTTATCATGATGTGCCTACAAACAATTAAGTCAAGTATACAAATTTAGTGAATGGCAATCTTGCATAATAGCTCCTTAGGTGTCTGACCTACTTGGCTAGAAATTTAACCTCATGAACTTAATAACAAATTCTTTTGCAAGTATCTCATGTGGAGTTTGTGCTATTGCTCTCAAACTTTCGTTTCCTCAATGGATATAGCCGCACTTGATCACAAACACTTGCCTGATGTTAGATTGCAAATTGGTTGATAAGCAGTTGCTGCATCATCCGCCTCACTAGATTGACACCACACGCTTGACGACAAGTTTTCACAACCAGACAACTCCATTCTCGACTCCTTTTCCATTGTACGATAAGGATAGCTACTCGCTGCGGAAAGTTTGCAAACATAGCTGCTATGATAAATCAAGTTCTAAACAACTGACCTATTGGAGGTTCGCCAATGCCTGGTTCAGAAAGCTGTTTGTCAACCACTCTCCCACTACCACTCAGTGGAGTGCTTGGAGACATATCTTCAGTGGCAACTGACTCTTGGTTTCCCGAGTGACAAATTATCATTTCTTCCAGTTCGACAGCTGATTTACGCTTCTTACCACGACGCCTGCAAGACATTTTTGATAACAGCTAGATCTTTCTATATCTGTGTAGCTTCAGGATCGATCGTATGCCACGTGCAAATTGTTATTTATAAGTTAAGTTATTTATAGCTTACTAAAGCGCATGCGCAATCGATAGAGCGCTTATTTTCAACTTACATTTCACACGCCGCCACGTGCAGTCAGTGATCGTGACAGTTCAGTGATCGAAGTGTTTGGAGCAAGGGCAGCGATGTCTTCTCAAAAGAACCAGCGCAAAAAGGAGCGAACACAGCGCAACTTAGTAGTAAAGGACAATGAGATCGGGCTCGTGTCTCATGGAGAGTTCCAGGCTTTCACTAACTTTTCCATAGACATCGTTCATGCCGTTTCGTCGCCGAAGGGTGCCCAGCCGACTATGTTCGGTTACATCTACGCTATCCAGTCGTCGTCAGGACAGCGAAGGTAATATAACTGGCTACTGATTTGTTGAGTAGTATAATTCAGTTTGAATCACTGCAGCGAGTGCTTTGTCTGCACTGATAGTAGTTCGACCGTCCGCTCCTTCGTCAGATCAGCTTCAAAATCGACCAGTCATCTACAAGCAGCTGCAATACCAGACAAACTATGGAGTCTATATCTCTTGAACATGGCTAAAGATTATCAGAAGAGCGGAGAGAGCTACAAGCAGTTGAAACTGGTCTCCCGTGTTGGGAAGCAACCCAACACTTCCACATGGGTGCTGTCACCAGATATTCAACTTGATGAGTATGGAGCAGTCATCCCCAAAGATCAATGGGCCTTTTACTGGTAATTTTCAATTCAATTTGTAAAATACTTGCAAGTTTGTATGCACAGATTGGAATTTTAATTTTACTTTTCCTACAGGAATGATGAGTACATCCATGCTGTGACAAAGACTAGGGTTGTTCCGATCTCCATTGTTACACCACTTTCGACAGCTCCTCTGGTGAACCTGATACGCACTACTAAGAGTTGTCTGGACAACAACTTCTACAGCTCTATGTTTGCCCTTGCTGGAGCGGCCATTCTGCTTCATTATGAACAGATTTTGGGCTTGCAGGATGAATGTCCCTTAGTTCTGTGCTACAGCCAGTCATCAGGCTCGGGTAAGACCTTGGATGCTTAGTATAAATAGTAGCACGAATGTGTAGAAACAATATGGCGACTACAATGCAGTGTATTGAAACACTAATGATTGTTTCGCCAGGATTGGTGGTGAATTGTATGCGTGTAAAGACCCTTAAATTTGCAATTGATGTTGTCCCAAGTCTATAGTAGCACGAAGAATACTTGAAAACATTGCTGAAGTGACAAACCTGAAACCAATGACATAAGCAACAACTATTAAAGACAATGCGTAATCTGAAATTTTCTTTTTTTACAGGAAAATCTACTACTCTCAGAAACATTTTTAGTGTTCTGGGAGCTGAAAATCACATCACAGGCCCAGACACTCACCCTGCTGTGATTGTGTCACGAGCAGCTGGCACGACAGTTCCATTAGGCATTGATGATGTGAAGAGTGCAAAAAAGGCAGAGACAATCTCAGTCCAGTTTTTTAATGGGTTTTCACACCATACGTGCGAAAATGGTGAGAGAAAGCCATGTACATCAGTCATCATTACATCTAACTCAACATTTTGCAATAGTGAAAGGTGAGTTTCGTAATTATTGTTACATTAAAATACTATTTCCAATGTAAAAGTACGACTGCTTTTTTAAAGCACGTGCACTCATTACTTTTAAATCAGGTTCCAGCATAAATTATTGGGTAATCTATCTTATCATAATTTTTTTCAATAGTTTATTGTGTTGATTGCTAGCTGATTTGCATACTTAATACGTATTTTATCAAAATATAATAGAGTGCTTGCCTCATACCAAGGCTTTTTAGCTATTTTGATGGATTGAAATTAAAGAAACTGGTTGATACTGTCTGCACATGCTCTCGATTCTAAAAATACAATAATTGAAATTCTTGTTCACATTTTGTGATGTCCATGATTCATAACGCTATGTTTGTGTGATGTTAATGTGCAATATCTTCGCACATAATTAGCTTTTTATTAATTATACAGGAATTCGCAGCGGATATTACATATCCCATTCTTTTTACCGGTCAGACCGACCTCACCAGCAGAGCTGAGGAGACATGAAATTAATTTAAAAGAAGCTAGGAGGAATGCGTCTGCATCAATTGGGGTGATGGTCGGCATTGGCAATGCAATGAAATCGGAGGAAGGCCAGGAATACATTTATAAAGTAGGACTTCCTCTGGTTGTAGAGTGTCTACCGCTGGTGCACTTCCGAGTGCAGAAGTGTTATGCACTCTTATTGGCTGCAGCCAAACATGTGAGTGAATCTAGTTAATGTTTTTTTACCTATATGTTTACATTATAGTGCCTAAGGTTTAACCATATTTTGTGTGCACAGTTGAACTGTAAACTAAGTTCTTGCTTTTTTTCAGCTGTGTGAAGTCATTCCACCAGAAGTTGTTCGGTTCGAAGAGCTGGTACAATTCTTTGTTACCACAATGAGTCCCTTAGTAAGAGAAGTTCACTCCCCAAGTACGTCTACACTGTCTGTGTTTGTAAGAGATCTCATTGACAATCTTCGGACAATAATGCCACATGAGGTATTCTATAGCTAGTTCTTCTATTGTATTTACGAAAAATATATCCTGTGATGTAGGTATTACGTATGGTTCGTCCTGAATACAAACACAAGAACACTCCTTGTGTTGCCCTGTACATGCCATCAGTTCGGGAGTACTGTAGTCTGCTACCAGAATCAGAGAAGAAAATCAAGAAAATTGTAAAAGACGTTGGTGGTGTTGTCAATGGATCAGCACTCTTCCTATCAAACACATCAACGTGTTCGACAGTGTGCAAGGCTACTGGTGTAATCAAGCGTTCTGTTTTATTCATTCCACACCATGAGATAGCTCTGGATGACTTGGATAAGCTTAAAGCAGGTGCCTTTGAATGTACCAAGCCCCTGATTGCATGTACACATTATGCATGTTTGAGCTGATTTTATGTTCTCTTCACTCTCATCCAGTTGTCAAGATTGATCAGTCTGAGGCACCGCAACAGGTTTCCTCTGAAGAAAAAAGATCTCAGTCAAGTGGTATGTCTCAAGTACAACTATAATTAAAAAAAACTAGCAATATTAACGCGGTGAATCATGCACATGGCTATCGGTTATTTTTCCTAAAGACAATAGCACCAGCAATGATAAAAATGACAGTCTCTACTCTTCATCAGATGATTCAGATCCTGGACGTAAGTTTGAATTTATAAAATCTACTTTTTATAGCAGTATTAATCTTGTGCAGACATTTTTGATGAGTCCAACTGTTATCAGCCACTGGATGATTCGTTGTGTCAACGATCTTCCACTGAAGATGAGTTATCTAATGCTCTCTCAAATTCACCTCCTTGCCGTGAGTTGTTAACCAACCTTTTAACTGCAATGTTACTTACCGTCTTATTCTACAGACAATCTTGACAAGTCTAATGAGCAATCAGATAATTCATTGTGTCAACAATTTTTTCCTGAAGATGAATTATTTAGTGGTATGTTATACATAAACAATTTGAATGTGCAATTTATGTTGTTGTTTTCTACAGACACTGGCAATGACAGCCACCGAGAATTTCTCATAAATTCAGCTCCCTGTTGTAAGTTTGGAATTAGCTATAACAGCACCAATTAATATTCATTTACACCAAAATTTCACTAAACAATACAGACAGTCTTTAAGTTACCTTAACTCTATCTTTGTTCAATGTTACTCTTACCTATGGTGACCAATTGTTGTCAATGTTTATTACATAATTTATAGGTGGAGAAAATTCTAAAACAGACAGATTGCATGATGTACCGTTGACTGGACAACCTCCAAAGCATTTCTCTACTGGTAAATGTACATGTGTCCATATACATAAACAATACTTGAATAATTTATTATTATACAGACTAAATATTAATAATAACATAATTATACGTGAAAAGGCACATTTGTTATTGCCTAATTATTTTCAATTTTTATACTAACTCATCCATTCACAAATCTGTTACAAAAATAATAGATGAGAAAGCTCTTATGGGCAAACAGGGATTAGTGAGGTGTAATCGTATATTGTGTCCTGATGATTTAATGTAGAGATTACCACAAATGTGCCTGCAGGTCTTACTAAACTGGTCCCATATGATGACTCATCTGAAGAAAGTGACAGTGAAGTGCAGACACCCGACAGTCTCTTGTCTAAAAAGGACCGTGGTATGTTTTCATGTTACATAATAATTATTATTATTATTAATCTCTTGCCACACACAGCTACAGAACATCTGGTATCTACAGTTTGCTCATCTGAAGAAAGTGACAGTGAAGTGCAGACACACGACAGTCTCTTGTCTAAAAAGGACTGTGGTATGTTTTCATGTTACATAATAATTATTATTATTATTAATCTCTTGCCACACACAGCTAAAGAACATCTGGTATCTACAGTTTGCTCATCTGAAGAAAGTGACAGTGAAGTGCAGACACACGACAGTCTCTTGTCTAAAAAGGACTGTGGTATGTTTTCATGTTACATAATAATTATTATTATTATTAATCTCTTGCCACACACAGCTACAGAACATCTGGTATCTACAGTTTGCTCATCTGAAGAAAGTGACAGTGAAGTGCAGACACACGACAGTCTCTTGTCTAAAAAGGACCGTGGTATGTTTTCACGTTACATAATAATTATTATTAATATTATTATTAATCTCTTGCCACACACAGCTACAGAACATCTGGTATCTACATTTGTAAATTCACAGGCAATAATTCGGCCAATAGAGAAGGGTTAGTCATTATTATTGATTATGATAATGCCTTGATTCGATACAAATTAATAGGTGCTGCTTTGGAAGAGAATTCTCACCCAGGCATGAGAGGCAGTGCCAAAGCAAGAGGCAGTGGTGGTAAGAGAGGAAGCAGCAGAGGAAAGGGAAGCAGAGGTGGTGGCAGAGGAAATGGAAGCAGAGGTGGTGGCAGAGGAAATGGAAGCAGAGGTGGTGGCAGATCTAGAGGAAATGGAAGTAGTGTTAGTGGCAGAGAAACAAGAAGCAGTGTTAGTGGCAGAGAAACAAGAAGCAGTGTTAGTGGCAGAGAAACAAGAAGCAGTGTTAGTGGCAGAGAAACGAGAAGCAGTGTTAGTGGCAGAGAAAGTGGCAGCAGGGCTGATGACAGAGGAAAGAGCAGCAAATGTGGTGGCAGAGGAAAGGGTAGCAGAGGCAGTGCCAAACGTCAAGACATAGGTAATATTTGCAATAACTCCAAAAAATGGCTTACAGTATAATTTGCTATGATACATTATTGATTATGCCATTTTCATTTCTGCAGTTATGAACAAAAATGTTTGCCCTCCTCACCAGTGTAAAATAACTGCTGGTAAAGAACGTGTCACTTGGATACAGTGCGATACTTGCAACCAGTGGTATCATGCTTACTGTGTCAACCTTACAGACGAAGAAATTGAGTATTTGGACAATTGGTTTTGTTGTTAACATTTTAAATAATAATTATTAAAATTCAACCATCAGTTAACGTAGCAGTTCAACAAAGGTCATACCAAAAAACTTGTTAAAATGATAAGTCCATATCACTATTCAAAACAACTAACGGTCAACCTGCATCAAGTTAGATCAGAGTTGTTCCTGAATATTGAGATTGCCTGTTTGCTGTGCACCAGATAAAAGTTAGATATCCACACGTTTACCACTGAATGACTGAGTTAACCTAGTATCTATACCACTAGACATCCGTGTGTTTACCACTGAATGACTGAGTTAACCAGTTAACCAAGTATCTACCTACCACCAGATATCCGTGTGTTTGCCTCTGGTTTACTTACTGAATGACTGAGTTAACCAGTTAACCTAATATCTATACCACCAGATATCCGTGTGTTTACCACTGGTTTACCACTGAATGACTGAGTTAACCAGTTAACCAAGTATCTACCATCAGCTATCTTTGTGTTTACCACTAGTTTACCACTGAATAACTGAGTTAACCAGTTAACCAAGTATCTACCATCAGTTATCCTTGTGTTTACCACTAGTTTACCACTGAATGACTGAGTTAACCAGTTAACCAAGTATCTACTCTTTGTGTTTACCACTAGTTTACCACTGAATAACAGTTAACCAAGTATCTACCATCAGATATCCTTGTGTTTACCACTAGTTTACCACTGAATGACTGAGTTAACCAGTTAACCAAGTATCTACCATCAGCTATCTTTGTGTTTACCACTAGTTTACCACTGAATAACAGTTAACCAAGTATCTGCCATCAGATATCCTTGTGTTTACCACTAGTTTACCACTGAATGACTGAGTTAACCAGTTAACCAAGTATCTACCATCAGCTATCTTTGTGTTTACCACTAGTTTACTACTGAATAACAGTTAACCAAGTATCTACCATCAGATATCCTTGTGTTTACCACTAGTTTACCACTGAATGACTGAGTTAACCAGTTAACCTAGTATCTACCATCAGCTATCTTTGTGTTTACCACTAGTTTACCACTGAATAACAGTTAACCAAGTATCTACCATCAGATATCCTTGTGTTTACCACTGGTTTACCATTAAATAACTGAGTTAACCAGTTAACCAAGTATCTACCATCAGATATCTTTGTGTTTACCACTAGTTTACCACTGAATAACAGTTAACCAAGTATCTACCATCAGTTATCCTTGTGTTTACCACTAGTTTACCACTGAATGACTGAGTTAACCAGTTAACCAAGTATCTACCATCAGATATCTTTGTGTTTACCACTAGTTTACCACTGAATAACAGTTAACCAAGTATCTACCATCAGATATCCTTGTGTTTACCACTATTTTACTACTGAATAACTGAGTTAGCCAGTTAACCAAGTATCTACCATCAGATATCCTTGTGTTTACCACTAGTTTACCACTGAATAACTGAGTTAACCATTTAACCAAGTATCTACCATCAGATATCCTTGTGTTTACCACTAGTTTACCACTGAATAACTGAGTTAGCCAGTTAACCAAGTATCTACCATCAGATATCCTTGTGTTTACCACTAGTTTACCACTGAATAACTGAGTTAGCCAGTTAACCAAGTATCTACCATCAGATATCCTTGTGTTTACCACTGAATGACTGAGTTAACCCCAGTCACTGCTTCAGCATAACTGTGCAGATTTTGACGTTAACCTAATAACTGCTGTTAACCTGTTAAAATAGCTTCTAATTCAACCTTGTTGCCCCTATATATCGCCGGGTCTATCGTGGTGTCAGTCAGTCATTCTGTCTGTCTGTCTGTCGCAACGATTTCTCGTAGCTCGCTGAAAAATAATCGCTGAAAACAGCAACACGGGTAGAAATCGATACTTGCTTGGATTTGTATTTTTAAAAGTTTGATTTTAAAGCTTAGTGTGTAAGTTACCGCGTGAATTGCTCACGGCTGGTTCAGTTTTGTAGCTCACGCTGAAAGTTAAGCTCTGAAACTAACAATGCAAGTAGTACACGGTATTATCTCGTTCTAGAACATGTGAAAACTTTATACGAAGCTTAGTTCGTGAGTTATGGCGCAATTTGCTTACTCGCGATTGATCATGGCTGTGCTGGCGATCTGGAGTTCTTCAAAGGCAAACCTGTCCACAGTTGACTACCTAGAAGCTGATAGGTTAGACAGGATAACAGCGCAGGTCCAGAGTAATTGTGTAAGCAAGCTATGGAAGCTATCTCGCTCGTGTTCATGCAGTATGCATGGGCTGTACTGAACATTGTAGACACGCCCAGTTGAATTAGTGGTCAGCACTGATTGGCTTCTGATTGCACCACTATACTGCATTGTGATAGCTGTACAGAAATGTATAATATCTGCAGTTTACTGTGTAAGTGATTTTTAATAATTCAGACTTTCAACAGCAGACTTTCATTACTGCTTGTTCAGTGTATTTAGTCAGACAGGCATCATGGTATGCATAACATTCCACCGAGGCATAAGCACCTTCGGTGCCTAGTTGCCTTATCGTTTCTATTTGAAGATGCATAGACATAGTGTAAACACTACTACCGAAACAAAATAAATACCACTGATATAGAACTGTGCAGGTCATCAGCAAATGAAAAGGACAAGAAATGAATGGTGATAATAATACAATCTTTTAAATGATTGAATGTCTTTAAAAATGATAATAAGATCATTGACTTGTACTAGTGAGAGGAGGTTAATATGTCTATTCCTTTGAATGATGATAATAAGGAGCTAAGTGGTCTGGACTTGATTTTGTCCGCCATATGTCTAAGCTTTTCTTCTCCGAAAGTTTCCTTAAAATCATTTTTTACTGTAGAGTTGCTCATAGCCTGTTTGAACTTTTGGACACCTGCATCTGTCAATATTCCAGCATCGTTATAAACCACCACTCCTAGCGAGCTTATCTGCTCAAGACTATTAATCAGTTCTCTTTCTTCGCGTGGACTTAAGTAAGCATCCTTCCACACAAAGCACTCGAGGCTGGTGCTTTGACGCAAACAAGCACAAAAGTTGCCGAAATCTAAACTTATTGATGTGACCTGCGAGTTATTTGTACTTATTACGGTGGTAAGTGTGCTAATGTTTGGCAATAAAAAACTTTGAAATAGCAACGTATTTATACCTTCTACCCAAAATGTTGTGAGGGATGGGCAGCATTGTGTTGGACCACTTGGTAGCTCGACTTCTAGATCCGAACAATCTTTAGCTCGAATTATAAGTGTGTTCAATGACAACATTTGATTACCATGACAAAGCAATGGTTCTATCTGTGAATAACAGCTGGCAGAAGTAATGTTTAAAGCAAAAAATTGCAAGGAAGAGAATATTGATGACACCAACTGCAAGTCATGTCCAGACAATTCTTGCTTTCCAGGCGAGGAACGTAACGATATGCCCTTAACAGACCCAGGCTGAAAAGATTCAGATTTAAGAGTATATTTCTCATAATGTCTTGCAAACTCAACTAGCATCAAGATATTTTCAAACCCAAGCATCCACTGCACAGTAGGATCACTATTAGCAACACACCAGGCAGTGATAAAGCATTCAATCGGATTCACAATTGAGCAAGTCGGTTGAGAAGATTTTCCAGAAAACAACTCTGTAATCAAGTCACGAGACTGACTTTCAAACAGCACTTGAAAAAAGTAAGAATTGCATGTTCTTCCATTTAGAAAACTGTTCAAAGTCGAAAAATTGCCCAGTTGTAAATTGTTTAATAATTGAAAACTCCTCCTTTCGTCAAAATTTATCATATTATTACTTGCTACTTTTAAAGATTGGGTTAACATATTAATTAGAGGACTTGAATTAAGTTTAGCAAGACCAAAAAGAAAGTAAAGAGCTGCCCAGTGGTAGCCAGGTGCTTTAGTAGTCCCATCTCTAACAAGTGTGTCAAGAGGAAACAGACTCGTCTCACTAACCAGTCTAACCATATCCTCTGAACCCATTCTAGACCAGTGCAAGGCGGCCAAATATTCCTGTAGGGTCAGGTGTAAGAAGCAGTAGGACACAGATCTACCAATTACTCTTTCCTCTTCTGCACTTTGCATCAGACCCATGTGATCACATGGAATGCTATCGAATAAAAACTGTTTCTTTTCTAAACCTTCTGCTGCTAGCTGAGACAGTTTCCAAACCTGCTCTTGTACCTCTGAGGGCAAGTCTGACATCTTAACTTCAGTTTTACGCTTCAGCTCCAGGGCTACCCTATGGTGGACAAAATGATCACTGATGTAGCGAATCAATGAGCTGAGTAGTAGGTCTGTGTAAAGCTGTGTCAGTGTAGTGGGAGCATAGGCTTTGCCTTTGTTCTCTCTCCATTTCTCAATGTACAGAGCAGTGAGTGTGGCACATTGAAGAGGAATATACATTATGGAGGATACAAATGGGTTGGACTTTATCTGTGACAAGAGGTCACTAGGATCTATCTGGGCTTGCAAGTTTTTGCATACACTTTCCACATAAAGTTTTATTTCATCATCATTAAAACCAACCACTTGAATGTGTTGATGAATACTTTTTCTAAACCCAGAACACAAGTCATCATTGGCTAGTGAACGACAGGTCACCATAATCGTTGCTTCCAGCAAGCAATCCCCTGTCAAAAGCCTATCTAAAATGCTGCCTTCTGCTCTCTGATCCTCGGTTGCCTCATCATATCCTTCCAGCACTAGGAACACACCTCTTCCATTTTCTGACTTAACGTGCTTCAAAACCTCCTGTTGGATGCTATCATCATCATGATAGAAAAGATCGGACAAGCTCATTGCCTCTCGCACTCTCTTACTACGCAGTTGTAGCATTAGAACAATTTTCTTATTTTGAAGCATCTTGCCCTCTGCCCATTGCCGACAAAGCTCCCAAGAGAACATTGTCTTTCCCATTCCCGGACTACCTTCTACCAAAATATGCCGTCCTACTGATTGGCTACCGATCTCCTCCATCTTTATAGGCAATCTTTTCTGTCTTAATTCGGTAATGTCTCCATTCAGCATCAATAATAGACAATCGCTTTTGAAATTTATGTCTTCTTGGTCTGCACTGCTAACTAGATTCAGGCGAATAAACTCTTTTGGCTGGAGTACCTTACTTTCTTTCAGTATTGGTGATCTGTACATATAGAGATGTTTAAGGTAGTCAATGTACCTCTGGACTAGGGCAGGAGTGTGTTCAGTAGCAAGCATGTGCATATTGGTTGAGGATCCAGGATGATCTTAGGGAGGGAGAGAGAGAGAGAGAGAGAGAGAGAGAGAGAGAGAGAGAGAGAGAGAGAGAGAGAGAGAGAGAGAGAGAGAAGAGAGAGAGAGAGAGACTTTGAAGCACCCATGGTTAACACTAGTTAACCAGTCTCTCACTCACCTAGTGCTTTTTTGATCCTATCAGCAACATGTCTCAGTGCAGGTTGATCATTCACAGCCTCACACAACTCTCTCACTACTCGTGCTGCTCTGGGATCAGCCTTCATTGTTTTCTCCACTGCACTCAGTAACCTGATGGCTTTGTCATTATTGCTAACACCAGTGAGCGTTGAGAGATCATCCTTAACATCTTCACTGATCAGTCCTTTAGAGTAGAGGACTGGTATCAGTGCAGTTGGACTAGTCCCCATTGCCCTCACTAGTTGATCAAAGTGTTCACGGAACACCTCGTACACAGCAGTGTTGTCATCAGCGACTGTACCAGAGAAGAGCAATCAGACAAACCGCACAGTTATATACTCGTTACCTGTCTCTAGAACGGGATCCATCGTATGGAAGTTGGTAGAGACACTTTGCTGCGCGAGACACGTCAACAAACCGCAAATTAGGGTGTGGCTCGATGCCTAGACATGCATGAATTCTATTACTTTTTAATTAGATAAATACGTGTGTACATGCATGTGTGGACTTCTTTTATTCGTGGAGCTACGGGCTACCTGTAGTTCCTTGTCTTTGTCTTCAGAGTACAGCCTATGAACTGACAGCAGAGTCGGTTCATTTCTTGATGCTTCCTCAAACGATAGTCTTAATTCCCTTCACTCAAGCTCTATACTTTCTACTGCTGCAGTGACCAGTACCGTTTGCTCATACATTATCAGATGATTTTATTAGCGATAGCTGTCTAAACAACATTTTTTGCTGAAAACTGAAGCCAATTTGATTGAAACTTTCGAACAGATAATCAAATGAATTGAAAACTATGCAACTCATTGTTTTCAAAATTTTGGTTTATCAAGACTGCTTTCAAAGAATCTGCCACATAACAGAGGGTGTGGTTGGCATAGTAATATGGTTAATATTCATGATTAATTATTTCAAGTTATATTCTTTTTGAGACTGAATTACTGTTCTGTTAACCAGTCCCTATAATAAAATTATAATAATGTCTTTCTTATTTTTAGCAGCAATAATTATACTATGATAGCTGCAGTTTTTTATCTTCTTTGTCCTGGTCAGTAAGAAGTTAATTTTCTTCTTGTTGTTCATCGGATTGCATAGCTCTTTTCTTTACGTCACTTAATTCAGAAACCTGCAGCCCTCGTTTTCTTTCCTTTCGTCTGTCTTCAGAATTTTCTGTTTTTAGTGATATAAAAGGATAAATGCCCTCTATCACTGGATTTTGAATAAATTCGTGATCTGCAATCAAAGAACGAATTGGTCTGCACTTACTACGAGCTTCTTGTAGTCTATCATTGATATCTTTCTCACTGTACACTTGTAAAGAACGTGCGGTTTGCTCCATATGATGAAGGCCCACATCTGTAAGAATTGGAATTTTATTCAAGCTAGCTGTCCTCAGTGTGCTGATCTGCTCCAGAGCGCTAACCAAAACTGTCCAATCTTTTGCATTCAAGTTGACACTGCCCCACACAATCAAGCACTGAAGACTTGTGCTTTTACTCAAGCAAGCACAGAAACTGCTGAAATCAGGACCAGACAAGATTTGACAATCTTTCAACATTATTACAGTAAGATTATCAATATTTGGCAAGACCAGGGATTGAACGAATAATTTACCTACATGTGCTTCGCATTCTAAGAAAATATTTCTGAGAGACGGGCAGATAGTTGGTTGTATACTGTATAGAACACCAGGCAACTCATCCTCTATGCCTTGCTTAATTTTAATGTGAAGCATCTGCAGGTTGGCGAGTTTTCTAATACTGCAAAGTAATGGTGTGATTTGTGGTACACTAGCTGGAGTGGTGACGAATCCAAGAAATTCCATGACCATTTTGCTGCCAAACAATTCAGTGTGACTGTTCTCTTCCAGACACTGACTGTAAGTACCAAGGACTACTAGAGATGAACAATAACCATTCATGTTATGTTATGTTTTTTTCTAGATTACAAGCAATGCAATCTTTTGCAATGAACTTCATTTCAGTGTATCTACATATCCTAGTCCGATAGGGGACACGATCTGGAACTTTAAGACTATCATATCACACGTAAAGTACAACATTGTACCATAATAACCAGTTGAAGGATCAACACACTGATGAAATAATAGATGTGTAGCATGATAAGTAACTGAATATTCTCCACTACGACCACAAATATACACCCTGACTCTGCCTCTTTCCCTGTTTATAAATCAAGTGACGACGTATTTGCCGATATGTTCAGTACGTCTTCTGCTTCTAGAGGGAACAACAGCTTCAAGTTCCATGATAACACATGCTATGTGAGTGCTGACTGTCCTTTTCTGTCCTAAACTTGTTCTTCCTCCCCTTCTTCATCTTCATTGCTGACAAGATTGAGATGAATGAACTCTTTCGGTCGAATCTTCAGCACTTTTTCTTTTAATAATGGTGATTTGTTGATGTATCGATCCTTGAGGCAGTTAATGTATTTTTGTACTAGGGCAGGAGTGCCCAGAGGAGCATCAGCAGCAGTCTCTCTTACAGCAGATATATCTAGGAGATTTAAATATGAGAGCAGGAAAGTATAATAATCATTACGATATTATCTCCTAATAAACAAATAATTAATACTGTTGTTTCAATAATAATACAGAGTCAAAAGCATGTACTACTGTTACAGCTATGCAGCTGTTTGAGTTGTGGATGTAGAGCCAGCCCATCAGGTATGTACTTCTTATTAATGAATGGCTGCTAGAACCCAGTTTATATTGGTTGTATCAGTTGTATTAGCAGCTATCCTTACAAGAAGGTCTATTTATGGGGACATATAAACTTAACTTAACGCTTGTTTTTCTATCGAATTCTTGTTATCATGTAAAACAGTAAAATAAACATGTTTGGTTGATCTATGCATAACATAACCATACTCCTGACTTACCAGAGGAATAGCTGTCTCTGATGGCTTTAGCTAGTGCTCCATCTAGACCAGCATCACTGACACACTCAGCAAGAGCTGACCAAGTGCGTGGAACAGCTGAATCAGTAGAGTCACCATCATCACGTGATAACCAGTCCCTCAAAACTATTCGGACAAAATCGTCTTTCTCTTTGTGCTCATTCTGCAATTTCTTCACTATCACATCGTCTCTGAGCAGCACACTAGCAAAGTCTACACATTTCCACTGCTCGTGAGAGGTAATCCACTCTATCACTTTAAGCTGCTTGGCACAGCTGTCTGGTTTCTTGAGAGAAATCAACTCGAACATCTTAGGCCTATCAGCTGCAAGATTAAAATAATGCTTAAGTGAAAAAATTTCGACATAGCTTACATGCAGTGGGGCCAGGATTAGTTTCTATGTCACCCGACATGACCAGTTGCTGTGAAATGACAGCTCTAACCAGCAGGCTCAGGAAATCCTCTGGTTGACAATTAACAAAGAAAGATTTCGTACACGAAGACAATGTACCGTAAAGAAACAAATACTTCTTTGGTGGAGAAGTACAGATCAGTACAGTCATGGTGAGCTGGAAACCGGCAATCATGATGTAGAGAGACAATAAAGTAGGCGGAGCTAAGGCAGCAAACAAACCAGTCTCATTTACTGTAACAGAAGAGGCAGGTAGCTGATGATGTAGACGTCCAATAGAGTCTCCGTCTACTAACAGTACTAGTAGCGGAATAATGATCAGTACAGTGACCACTAGTTCCATCATGATCGTGCTCAGTGCGAGCAACAGTGACCAATCCTCCACTCCATCAGCTGATGATGCTAGCAGCACTTTAGCTCTAGTCCTGCCGCTTGAACCAACACGGACCGCACGATACAGACCAATCCTGGCCCGCCACGTACAGATATCGATCATAGCAGCTAAGTACGACCTTTATGCTTACCATGTGCTTACAAACCGCAAGGCAACATAACACGAGAATGTGTGTGGTTCTATAATAATTTATCGATAATATGCGGGAGAGAACATTTAAAGTTGACTTAATCATAACTAGTGATCAAAACCTATAACTTACCTGTCTTTGGACTGAGATTCATCTGAGTAGCTGCTCCTGCTTTCCTTGCTGCTTGAACAGACGAGGAACAGACTAGTCAGTATTCGAGCACGTATAATCGTATCCATGCACTAACGGCAAAAACAAGCCTGGTACAAACATCATATTAAATAATTAGGGTGTTTGTCTATACATCTAGTTATTGAATGGGTTCAGTATAAAATAATTTTAAAGAAACATTATGAAATTCTTTTTATATATATAATTTCTTTTGATACACAATAATTATTAAAAATAACAATAGTTCAAACTACACAATAGAAATAGGCATGCATTGGTAATGGTAGTTGTTTGTTAGTCAAGTATCGTCTTTATTTCGGTCATTAGGTTGTATTACTTTACTACTTTCCGATCTGTATCTTGTTTGAGAAGGTGGTCATTTTCTTCGTCTTCTTCTCTTTCGTTTATTTTTTGCTGTTAGTACTTTTTGAACCGATTCTTGATCTGATATCAATGAACGAAGAGGTCTGCACTTACTACGAGCTTCTTGTACTCTATCATCAAGTTCTTTCTCACTAATGGGTGTTTGTGCACGTTCACAATAACGAATTACGGTCTGTTTCAAACGATGAAAGCCTTTATCTGTTATTATCGGTACATCATTGTAAACCAGTATATTCAGAGAGTTAATCTGCTCTAAAGCAAAAACCAGCTTCTCCAGTTCCTGAGAGTTCAAAGTAACACTATCCCAAAATAAGCCCTCTAGACTGGTGCTTTGGCTCAAGGAAGTGCAGAATTTGTTAAAATCAGGCCCAGGTGTGGGTCGACACTTCGTGAATAGTAATACTGTAATATTATCAATATTAGGCAAGATCAAGGATTGAACAAATATTTCACTTCGTTCACCTTCTAGATAAATGTTTCTGAGTGATGGGAAATATAGTGGCGGTTCACACGGTAACTCAGTACTTGATATAGTTTTAACAATAAGCATTTTAATGTGCTAAGTTTTTCTACACCATGAAGCAATGTCATCATCTCTGCTATGCCAGCAGGAGTTACAACGAAGCCTAGGAATTTCAAGCATGGAAAGACTGATGGCAATGACAGAAAATGGATTAGCGGTTGGGTACAGTGCAGATGTAACCCTACAACTGATGAACAGCAAGAAAGTTTTTTAGAGCCAGTGTTATGTAATGCAATCCACTCAATAAAGCTCTTTAGTATCAAAACATTTCCAAAAGTACATTTCCATTTTGATGTGGGGTCACTGTTAGCAACACACCAGGCGGTGACAAAGCATTCTAGTGGACTAGTAATTGTTGTCGTCACATTTACTTCACGAAAAATACTAGAATTGAGATCGGGAGACTGAGTTTCAAAGAGCATTTGAAAAAAATACGGATTGCAATTATTTCCAGTTATTAAACTAGACATTGACATATCGACTAATAAATTCACACTTAGCAAATTGATAAAATCACCGGCTTTCACCAAATCATCTCCTGCCTTAAGACAGAAATTCAATAGCTTAGGAGGAACTGAAGTGAGTTTAGTGAGACCAGACAGAAAGTAAAGCGCTGGCCAATGGTGACCAACTATTATTCCATCTCGAACAAGTGTGTCAAGAGGAAACAGTCTCGTCTCACTAATTATAACCAGCCTAACCATATCCTCTGAACCCATTCTAGACCAGTGCAAGGCGGCCAAATATTCCTGTAGGGTCAGCCTGTCAGGTGTAAGAAGCAGTAAGACACTGAGCTGCCAATTACTAACTCCTCCTCTGCACTTTGCATCAGACCCATGTGATCACATGGAATGCTATCGAATGTAAACTGCCTGTTCTCCCAGACCCTCTGCCGCTAGCTTGGACAGCTTCCAAACCTGTTCCTGTACCTCTGAGGGCAAGTCTGACAGTTGTCTGATTTTAGTTTTACACTTACTGTACTCCTTGTGATCACTGATGTAGCGAATCAATGAGCTGAGTAGTAGGTCTGTGTAAAGCTGTGTCAGTGTAGTGGGAGCATAGGCTTTGCCTTTGTTCTCTCTCCATTTCTCAATGTACAGAGCAGTGAGTGTGGCACATTGAAGAGGAATATACATTATGGAGGATACAAATGGGTTTGAGGCTATGCAGGACATGAGATCAGGAAATATCTTGGGTTGCTTTTGGCATGCCATTTCCACATAAGATTTTATATCCTCATCATTGAAACCAACTACCTCTATGTGCTGATCAAAGAACTCTGGACACAAGCCATCATTGGCTAATGGTCGGCTGGTCACCATTACAGATGCTTTAGACAGACAATCTCCTGTCAGCAACCGATTCAATATTCTACCCTCTGTTCTCTGATCTTCTGTTAGCTCATCGTATCCTTCCAGCACTAGAAACACACCTCTACCATCTACTGATGTCATGTGCTCCAAAAACTCCTGCTTGATGCTATCGTTGTCATGATAGAAAAGTTCAGACAAGCTCTTTGCCTCTCGCACTCTCTTACTACGAAGCTGTAGCATTAGAACGATATCCCTATCTTGAAGCATCTTGCCCTCTGCCCATTGGCGACAAAGCTCCCAAGAGAACATTGTTTTTCCTATTCCCGGACTACCTTCTACCAAAATGTGTTGTGTTACTGACTGGTCCTCACGTCTACCAATATCCTCCATCTCCATTGGCCTCCTCTTCTTCTTTATGGCAGCAACATGCATACAACAACAACAAGAGACAGTTGCTCTTCAATTCAATATCCTCTTCCTAATCTTCATTACTGACCATGTTGAGGTGAATGAACTGTTTAGGACGGATCTTAACACCTTCTTTTAACATTGGTGAAATTCTATGGGCTTTATAGCGATCCTTGAGGTAGACAATGTACTTCTGAACTAGGGCAGGAATGTGCTGCACAGTAGCAGCAGGTAATGCCTCAGTACTGGGAGCAGATTGATCTGAGTGGAGAGGATAGGCTAGTACCATACAATAAGACCAGTCCCTCACTCACCTAGTGCTGTTGTGATCCTATCAGCAACATGTCTCAGTGCAGGTTGATCATTCATAGCCTCACACAACTCTCTTATCACTCGTGCTGCGCTGGACCCAGCCATCATTTTAATCTCAATAGCATTCAGTAGCTTAGTAGCCTTGTCTATATTATCAGTATGAGTGAGTGAGGTGAGTCTGGTCTTATCAGTATCACTGATCAGTCCTTTAGAGTAGAGGACTGGTATCAGTGCAGTTGGACTAGTCTCCATTGCCCTCACTAGTTGATCAATGTGTTCACGGAACACCTCGTACACAGCAGTGTTGTCATCAGCAACTGCACGAACAAAGATGACTTAATCACAACTATATAGTGATCACAACCTAATACTTACCTGTTCTTGGACTGGGATTCATCTGAGTATACGTAGCTACTCCAGCTTTCCTTGCTGCTTGAACAGACACGGGACCGACTAGTCAGTATTATAGCACGTATATGGTATCCATGCACTAACGGCAAAAACAAGCCTGGTACAAACGTTATGAATAATTAGGGTGTTGGTCAATGTTTTTGTAACGTCTAGTTGTTGAATGTGTTCAGTTTACTAGAAATAATAATTATTATGAAATCATGCTTTGTCTTTAGTAGCATGCATGCATTGCTAATGGTAGTTGTTTGATAGTCAAGTATCGTGTTTATTTCGGTCATTAGGTTGTATTACTTTTCTACTTCTGATCTGTATCTCAGTGTCTTGTTCGAGAAGGTGGTTTTCTTCGTTTTCCTCTCTTTCGTTTATTTTTTGGTTTTTGTACCTTTTGAACCGATTCTTGATCTGATATCAATGAACGAAGAGGCTTGCACTTACTACGAGATTCTTGCATTCTTTCATCTAGTTCTTTCTCACTAATGGGAATTTGTGTATGTTCATGAAAACGAATTGCAACCTGTTTCAAATGACGTAAACACTCGTCTGTTACCACTGGAGTCATATTGTTGTAAGCCACAAGCCTTAGCGACTTAATCTGCTCCAGAGCACTAACCAGCTCCTTCAGTTCTTGTGGATTCAGATAAACATTGATCAACATGAAGCACTCCAGACTGGTGCTTTGGCTCAAGCAAGTGCAGAATCTTCTAAAATCAGGACCAGACTTGGGTCGGCACTCATTCAGTATTAATACAGTGAGATTATCAATATTAGGCAAGACCAAGGATTGAATGAATACTTCACTCAGTTCACCTTCTAGGAATACATTTCTGAGTGATGGGCAATATAGTGGAGGTACATTTATATAATTATAGTAAAACTGTTAACTTGGTATTTGGTATGGTTTTTATAAAAAGCCACTTTAGAGCAACAAGATTAGGTAGACAATAAAGCATTTGCACCATTTCTGCAATTCCAAATGGAGTTACATTGAAAGCTAAGAATTCTAAACACGGACATACTGATGGCAATGTTCGAGAAAGCTCTTGCAAAGCCGACAAACCTATGAGGTATTCTTGAGTGCAGTGTAAATGTATCCCTACAATTGACGAACAGCAAGATGAGCCACAGTGCAATGCAACAAAGATCCTTAATAACAAAACATTTGCAAAAGTACATTTCCATTTTGATGTGTTATCACAATTAGCAACACACCAGGCAGTGACAAAGGATTCTAGTGGATTATTAATAATGGTAGTCACACTAACTTCATGGAAAAGCTTAGAATTAAGATCAGCAGATTGAGCTTCAAAAAGTACTTGAAAGAAATAAGGATTGCAATTCTTTCCAGCCATTATATTAGAAATTGAAAAATCGACCAACAAATTCATAATGAGAAGATTATTAGTATCACCGTCATCCAAATCATCATCACCTGCTTTAAGAGAGGTACTCAACAGATCATGCAGAGGAACTGAAGTGAGTTTAGTAAGACCAGACAGAAAATAAAGAGCTGACCAGTGATAACTTGTTTCAGTGATCCCATCCCTAACCAGCGTTTCAAGAGGAAACAGGCTTGTCCCACTAACCAATCTAACCATATCCTCTGAACCCATTCTAGACCAGTGCAAGGCGGCCAAATATTCCTGTAGGGTCAGGTGTAAGAAGCAGTAAGACACTGAGCTGATAATTACTCCTTCCTCTTCTGCACTTTGCATCAGACCCATGTGATCACATGGAATGCTATCGAATATAAACTGTCTGTTCTCCAGACCCTCTGCTGCTAGCTGGGACAGCTTCCAAACCTGTTTCTGTACCTCTGAGGGCAAGTCTGACAGTTGTCTGATTTTAGTTTTACACTTACTGTAGACCGGGTGATCACTGATGTAGCGAATCAATGAGCTGAGTAGTAGGTCTGTGTAAAGCTGTGTCAGTGTAGTGGGAGCATAGGTTTTTTCCTTGTTCTCTCTCCATTTCTCAATGTACAGAGCAGTGAGTGTGGCACATTGAAGAGGAATATACATTATGGAGGACACAAATGGGTTCAAGGCTATGTACAACATAAGGTGAGGCAACACTTCAGGAAGTTTTAGGCATGCCTTCTGCACATAGGATTTTACATCTTCATCAGTGAAGCCAACTATTTCTACATGCTGATCAACACTTTCCATAAACTCAGGACACAAGCTACCATTGGCAAGTGGTCGACTTGTGACCATAATTGATGCTTTGGGCAGACAATCCCCAGTTAGGAGACTATTCAGTATGCTACCCTCTGTTCTCTGATCCTCTGTTAGCTCATCGTATCCTTCCAGAACTAGAAACACACCTCTACCATCTACCATTGTTATGTGCGCCAAAACCTCTTGCTTGATGCTATCGTTGTCATGATAGAACAGATCGGACAAGCTCTTTGCCTCTCTCACTCTCTTACTACGAAGCTGTAGCATTAGAACGATATCCCTATCTTGAAGCATCTTGCCCTCTGCCCATTGGCGACAAAGCTCCCAAGAGAACATTGTTTTTCCTATTCCCGGACTACCCTCTACCAAAATGTGTTGTGCTACTGACTGGTCCTCACGTCTACCAATGTCCTCCATCTCCATTGGTCTCCTCTTCTTCTTTATTGCAGCAACATCTCCATGAAGCTGTAGCATACGACAAAATTTAACATGCTCTTCCTCCTCTTCTTGAACTTCATTGCTGACAAGATTGAGATGAATGAACTCTTTCGGTCGAATCTTCAGCACTTTTTCTTTCAATAACGGTGATTTGTTGATGTAGCGATCCTTGAGATAATCAATATATTTTTGTACTAGGGCAGGAGTTCCCAGAGGAGCATCAGCTGCAGTCTCTCTTACAGCAGATTTATCTAGGAGATTTAAATTTGAGAGCAAGAAAATTATAATAGTTATTAAGATATTATCTCCTAATAAATAATTATTAATAATTCACCATAGCACATGTCTTACTGTCTGTATCAACAATTAAGCAAGAAATAGAGCATAACGCTGTAAGGGATGTGTAAAATTAAGAATAATAACCAGAGTCAAAAGAATGTGCTACTGTTACAGCAATGCAGCTGTTTTAGTTGTGGGTATAGAGCCAGTCCATTATCAGGTATGTACTTCTTATTAATAAAATAATGGCTGCTAGAACCCAGTTTATATTGATCGTATCAGTTGTATTAGCAGCTACGACAACGCTACCTTAGAAGGAAAGTCTATTTATTGGGAAACACACTTAATGCTTGTTTTTTCTATTAAATTCTTGAAACTTATGTGGTTGATCTATGCATATAACATTAATGCTATTGACTTACCTGACGAATAGCTGTCTCTGATGGCTTTAGCTAGTGCTCCATCTAGACCAGCATCATTGACACACTCAGCAAGAGCTGACCAGCTACGTGGAACAGCTAAATCAGTAGAGTCATCATCATCATGTGATAACCAGTCCCTCAAAACTATTCGGACAAAATCATCCTTATCTTTGTGCTCGATCTCAATTTTCCTCACTAATACACCATCTCTGAGCAGCATGTTAGCAAAGTCTACACATTTCCACTGCTCGTGAGAGGTGATCCACTCTATCACTTTAAGCTGCTTGGCAAAGCTATCTGGTTTCTTGAGAGAAATCAACTCGAATATCTTAGGCCTATCAGCTGCAAAATTAAAAATAATCCTACATGTAAAGTGAAAAAAATCGACATAGCTTACATGCAGTAGGGCCTGGATTAGTTTCTATATCACCCGACATGACCAGTTGCTGTGAAATGACTGCTCTAACCAGACTCAGGGAATCCTCTGATTGACGAACAACAAAGAAAGATTTCGTACATAAAGACAACGTAACAAACGAACACTTCCTTGGTGGTAAAGTACAGATCACTACAGTCATGGCGAGCTGGATACCAATCATGATGTAGAGAGATAATGAAGTGGGCGGAGCTAAGGCAACAAACAAGCCAGGCTTATTTACTATGACAGAAGAGGCAGGTAGCTGATGTACGCGTCTAATAGAATCTCCATCTACTAACAGTACTAGTAGCGGGATAATGATCAGTACAGTGACCACTAGTTCCATCATGATCGTGCTCAGTGCCAGCAACAGTGACCAATCCTCCACTCCATCAGCTGATGATGCTAACAGCACTTTAGCTCTAGTCCTGCCGCTTGAACCAACACACCCCGCACGATACAGACCAATTCTGGCCCGCCATGTACAGATGTCAATCATAGCAGCCAAGCTGAAGCACAACCTTTTATCCAAACAGCAAGACAACGTAACGGAAAAGGTGTGGTTGTATAACATTAATAATTATTTATAATAGCAGAATAACCACTTCATTTCTGCAATAAAGCATGCAAGTTTCATGTCGAACGTCAATGACAATATCATTTCTTCCACGACTATAATGACTTCCTCTTGTCATAGTACTAGCTGTTATTGTTCGAGTCATATATTATTGATACTGTTCTTAGTGTACTGAACTTTATTATTGCCTTATCGTTTCTATTTGAAAATGCATAGACATAGTGTAAACACTACTACCAAAACAAAATAAATACCACAGGATATAGAACTGTGCAGGTCATCAGCAAATGAAAAAGGACAAGAAATGAATGGTGATAATAATACAACCTTTTAAATGATTGAATGTCTTTAAAATGATAATAAAATCATTGATTCGTACTAGTGAGAAGAGGAGGTTAACATGTCTATTCCTATGAATGATGATAATAAGGAGCTAAGTGGTCTGGACTTGATCTTGTCCGCCATATTTCTAAGCTTTTCTTCTCCGAAAGTTTCCTTAAAATCATTTTTTACTGTAGAGTTGCTCATAGCCTGTTTGAACTTTTGGACACCTGCATCTGTCAATATTCCAGCATCGTTATAAACCACCACTTCTAGCGAGCTTATCTGCTCAAGACTATTAATCAGTTCTCTTTCTTCGCGTGGACTTAAGTAAGCATCCTTCCACACAAAGCACTCGAGGCTGGTGCTTTGACGCAAACAAGCACAAAAGTTGCCGAAATCTGAACTTATTGATGTGACCTGCGAGTTATTTGTAATTATTACGGTGGTAAGTGTGCTAATGTTTGGCAATAAAAAACTTTGAAATAGCAACGTATTTATACCTTCTACCCAAAATGTTGTGAGGGATGGGCAGCATTGTGTTGGACCACTTGGTAGCTCGACTTCTAGATCCGAACAATCTTTAGCTCGAATTATAAGTGTGTTCAACGAGAACATTTGATTCACACAACCAAGTAATGGTTCTATCTGTGGGTAAAAACTGGCGGAAGTAATGTTTAAAGCAAAAAATTGCAAGGAAGGGAAGATTGATGACACCAACTGCAAGTCACGTCCAGACAATTCTTGCTTTCCAGGCGAGGAACGTAACGATATGCCCTTAACAGACCCTGGCAGAAAAGATTCAGATTTAAGAGCATATTTCTCATAATGTTTTGCAAACTCAACTAGCATCAAGATATTTTCAAACCCGAGCATCCACTGCACAGTAGGATCACTATTAGCAACACACCATGCAGTGACAAAGCATTCAATCGGATTCACAATTGAGCAAGTCGGTTGAAAAGATTTTCCAGAAAACAACTCTGTAATCAAGTCACGAGACTGACTTTCAAACAGCACTTGAAAAAAGTAAGAAGTGCATGTTCTTCCATTTAGAAAACTGTTCAAAGTCGAAAAATTGCCCAGTTGTAAATTGTTTAATAATTGAAAACTCCTCCTTTCGTCAAAATTTATCATATTATTACTTGCTGCTTTTAAAGATTGGGTTAACATATTAATTAGAGGACTTGAATTAAGTTTAGCAAGACCAAAAAGAAAGTAAAGAGCTGTCCAGTGGTAGCCAGGTGCTTTAGTAGTCCCATCTCTAACAAGTGTGTCAAGAGGAAACAGACTCGTCTCACTAACCAGTCTAACCATATCCTGTGTACCCATTCTAGACCAGTGCAAGGCAGCCAAATATTCCTGTAGGGTCAGGTGTAAGAAGCAGTAAGACACAGATCTACCAATTACTCTTTCCTCTTCTGCACTTTGCATCAGTCCCATGTGATCACACGGAATGCTATCGAATATAAATTGTTTCTTTTCTAAACCTTCTGCTGCTAGCTGGGACAGTTTCCAAACCTGGTCTTGTACCTCTGAGGGCAAGTCTGTCACCTTAACTTCAGTTTTACGCTTCAGCTCCGTGGCAATCCTATGGTGGACGAAATGACCACTGACGTAACGAATCAATGAGCTGAGTAGTAGGTTTGTGTAAAGCTGTGTCAGTGTAGTGGGAGCATAGGCTTTGCCTTTGTTCTCTCTCCATTTCTCAATGTACAGAGCAGTGAGTGTGGCACGGAATATACATTATGGACGACACAAATGGGTTGGACTTTATCTGTGACAAGAGGTCACTAGGATCTATCTGGACTTGCAAGCTTTTGCATACACTTTCCACATAAAGTTTTATTTCATCATCATTAAAACCAACCACTTGAATGTGTTGATGAATGCTTTTTCTAAAACCAGAGCACAAGTCATCACTGGCCAGTGAACGACAGGTCACCATAATCATTGCTTCCAGCAAGCAATCTCCGGTCAAAAGCCTATCTAAAATGCTGCCCTCTGCTCTCTGATTCTCGGTTGCCTCATCATATCCTTCCAGCACTAGGAACACACCTCTACCATTTTCTGACTTAACGTGCTTCAAAACCTCCTGTTGGATGCTATCATCATCATGATAGAAAAGATCGGACAAGCTCATTGCCTCTCGCACTCTCTTACTACGCAGTTGTAGCATTAGAACAAGTTTCTTATTTTGAAGCATCTTGCCCTCTGCCCATTGCCGACAAAGCTCCCAAGAGAACATTGTCTTTCCCATTCCCGGACTACCTTCTACCAAAATATGTCGTCCTACTGATTGGCTACCGATCTCCTCCATCTTTATAGGCAATCTTTTCTGTCTTAATTCGGTAATGTCTCCATTCATCATCAATAATAGACAATCGCTTTTGAAATTTATGTCTTCTTGGTCTGCACTGCTAACTAGATTCAGGCGAATAAACTCTTTTGGCTGGAGTACCTTACTTTCTTTCAGTATCGGTGATCTGTACTTATAGAGATGTTTAAGGTAGTCAATGTACCTCTGGACCAGGGCAGGAGTGTGTTCAGTAGCAGGCATGTCCATATTGGTTGAGGGACCAGGATGATCTTAGGGGGAGAGAGAGAGAGAGAGAGAGAGAGAGAGATTGAGAGAGAGAGAGAGAGAGAGAGAGAGAGAGAGAGAGAGAGAGAGAGAGAGAGAGAGAGAGAGAGAGAGAGAGAGAGAGAGAGAGAGAGAGAGAGAGAGAGAGAGAGAGAGAGAGAGAGAGAGAGAGAGAGAGAGAGAGAGAGAGAGAGAGAGAGAGAGAGAGAGAGAGAGAGAGAGAGAGAGAGAGAGAGAGAGAGAAAGAGAGAGAGAGAGAAAGGGAGAGAGAAAGAGAGAGAAAGGGAGAGAGAGACCTTGAAACACCCATGGTTAACACTATTTAGCCAGTCTCTCACTCACCTAGTGCTTTATTGATTCTATCAGCAACATATGTCTCAGTGCAGGTTGATCATTCACAGCCTCACACAACTCTCTCACTACTCGTGCTGCTCTGGGATCAGCCTTCATTGTTTTCTCCACTGCACTCAGTAACCTGATGGCTTTGTCATTATTGCTAACACCAGTGAGCGTTGAGAGATCATCCTTAACATCTTCACTGATCAGTCCTATAGAGTAGAGGACTGGTATCAGTGCAGTTGGACTAGTCCCCATTGCCCTCACTAGTTGATCAAAGTGTTCACGGAACACCTCGTACACAGCAGTGTTGTCATCAGCAACTGTACCAGAGAAGAGCAATCAGACAAACCGCACAGTTATATACTCGTTACCTGTCTCTAGAACGGGATCCATCGTATGGAAGTTGGTAGAGACACTTTTCTGCGCGAGACACGTCAACAAACCGCAAATTAGGGTGTGGCTCGATTCCTAACAATGTACGACATGCATGAATTCTATTACTTTTTAATCACGTGTGTACATGCATGTGTGGACCTCTTTTATTCATGGAGCTACGGGCTACCTGTAGTTCCTTGTCTTTGTCTTCAGAGTACAGCCTATGAACTGACAGCAGAGTCGGTTCATTTCTTGATGCTTCCTTAAACGATAGTCTTAATTCCCTTCACTCAAGCTCTACTTTCTATTGCTACAGTGACCAGTACCGTTTGCTCATACACTATCAGATGATTTTATTAGCAATAGCCGTCTAAACAACATTTTTTGCTGAAAACTGAAACCAATTTGATTGAAACTTTCGAACAGATAATCAAATGAATTGAAAACTATGCAACTCATCGTTTTCAAAATTTTGATTTATCAAGACTGCTTTCAAAGAATCTGCAATATCAAGCCACATAACAGAGGGTGTGGTTGACATAGTAATATGGTTAATAATTATTCATGATTAATTATTTCAAGTTATATTCTTTTTGAGACTGAATTACTGTTCTGTTAACCAGTCCATATAATAAAATTATAATAATGTCATTCTAATTTTTAGCAGCAATAATTATACTATGATAGCTGCAGTTTTTTTATCTTCTTTGTCCTGGTCAGTAAGAAGTTAATTTTCTTCTTGTTGTTCATCGGATTGCATAGCTCTTTTCTTTACGTCACTTAATTCAGAAACCTGCAGCCCTCGTTTTCTTTCCTTTCGTCCGTCTCCAGAATCTTCGGTTTTTAGTGACAGAAAAGGAATAATGTCCTCTATCACTGGATTTTGAACAAATTCATGATCTGCTATCAATGAACGAATTGGTCTGCACTTATTACGGGCTTGTTTTATTCTATCATTGACATCTTTCTCACTGTACTCTTGCAAAGAAATTGCGTTTTGTTTCATATGATGAAGGCCCACATCTGTAAGAATTGAAGTGTTATTGAAGCTAGCTATCCTCAGTGTGCTGATCTGCTCCAGAGCGCTAACCAGAACTATCCAATCTTTTGCATTCAAGTTGACACTGCCCCACACAATCAAGCACTGAAGACTTGTACTTTCACTCAAGCAACCACAGAATCTGCTGAAATCAGGGCCTGACAAGATTTGACAATCTTTCAACATTATTACAGTAAGATTATCAATGTTTGGCAAGACCAGGGATCGAACAAATAATTTACCTACATGTGGTCCGCCTTCTAGGAAAATATTTCTGAGAGACGGGCAGATAGTTGGTTGTATACTGTTTAGCACAGCAGGCAACTCATCCTCTATGCCTTGCTTAGTTTTAATGTGAAGCATCTTCAGGTTGGTGAGTTTTTGAATACTGCAAAGTAATGGTGTGATTTGTGGTAAACTAGCTGGAGTGGTGACGAATCCAAGAAACTCCAAGTGCGAAAAAACTGATGGAAATGACTGACCAAGTTCTTCTGAAGCCTGTTGAGATATGAGGAGCTTATCTTTACAAGTTAACACCACTAATACAACAGAAGAGGCTTTTGGTGAGCTGCAGAATAATTTGAAATTGTTGACAAAGTTCTCCAGCATCAAAATATCTTTAAAAATACATTTCCATTGTGATGTGGGATCACTGTTAGCAACACACCAGGCAGTGACAAAGCATTCTAGTGGATTATTAATAGTGGTAGTCACACTAACTTCATGAAAAAGCTTAGAATTGAAATCAGGAGACTGCGCCTCAAAAAGCACTTGAAAGAAATATGGATTGCACTTTTTACCCGATGATAAACTAGACATCGACATATCAACCAAATATTTCATTTTCTGTATTATCTTTCTGTTTTGAACATCATCATCTGCCATGTTATCAGCTGCTTTAAGAGAAGCATTTAATAACTCAAATAAATTCGAACTATGTTTAGTCAGACCTGACAAAAAGTAAAGAGCGGTCCAGTGGTAGTTAGATGCTTCAGTGATCCCATCTCTAACAAGTGTGTCAAGAGGAAACAGGCTCGTCTCGCTAACCAGTCTAACCATATCCTCTGAACCCATTCTAGACCAATGCAAGGCGGCCAAATGTTCCTGTAGGGTCAGGTGTAAGAAGCAGTAAGACATTGAGCAGCCAATTACTAACTCCTCTTCTGAACTTTGCATCAGACCCATGTGGTCACACGGAATGCTATCGAATATAAACTGTCTGTTCTCCAAACCCTCTGCTGCTATCTGGGACAGCTTCCAAACCTGTTCCTGTACCTCTGAGGGCAAGTCTGACAGTTGTCTGATTTTAGTTTTACACTTACTGTACTCCTGGTGATCACTGATGTAGCGAATCAATGAGCTGAGTAGTAGGTCTGTGTAAAGCTGTGTCAGTGTAGTGGGAGCATAGGCTTTGCCTTTGTTCGCTCTCCATTTCTCAATGTACAGAGCAGTGAGTGTGGCACATTGAAGAGGAATATACATTATGGAGGATACAAATGAGTTTGAGGCTATGTATGATATGAGATCAGGCAATATCTTGGGTTGCTTTTGGCATGCCATTTCCACATAAGATTTTATATCCTCATCATTGAAACCAACTACCTCTATGTGCTGATCAATGAACTCGGGACACAAGCTATCATTGGCCAATAGTCGACTGGTCACCATTATAGATGCTTTAGACAGACAATCTCCTGTCAGCAACCGATTCAGTATGCTACCCTCTGTTCTCTGATCCTCTGTTAGCTCATCGTATCCTTCTAGCACTAGAAACACACCTCTACCATCTACTGATGTTATGTGCTCCAAAACCTCTTGTTTGATGCTATCGTTGTCATGATAGAAAAGATCAGACAAGCTCTTTGCCTCTCGCACTCTCTTACTACGAAGCTGTAGCATTAGAATGATATCCCTATCTTGAAGCATCTTGCCCTCTGCCCATTGGCGACAAAGCTCCCAAGAGAACATTGTTTTTCCTATTCCCGGACTACCTTCTACCAAAATGTGTTGTGCTACTGACTGGTCCTCACGTCTACCGATGTCCTCCATCTCCATTGGTCTCCTCTTCTTCTTTATTGCAGCAACATCTCCATACAACTGCAACAAGTGACTCTTGCTCTTATCCTCTTCCTCCTCTTCATTACTGACCATGTTGAGGTGAATGAACTGTTTAGGACGGATCTTAACACCCTCTTTTAACATTGGTGAAATTCTGTGGGCTTTATAGCGATCCTTGAGATAGTCAATGTACTTCTGAACTAGGGCAGGAATGTGCTGCACAGTAGCAGCAGGTACTGCCTCAGTACTGGGAGCAGGTTGATCTGAGTGGAGAGGATAGAATAGACTAATACCATACAATAAGACCAGTCCCTCACTCACCTAGTGCTGTTGTGATCCTATCAGCAACATGTCTCAGTGTAGGTTGATCATTCACAGCCTCACACAACTCTCTTATCACTCGTGCTGCTCTGGGCTCAGCCTTCATTTTAATCTCAATAGCATTCAGGAGCTTAGTAGCCTTGTCAATATTGTCAGTATGAGTGAGTGAGGTGAGTCTGGTCTTATCAGTATCACTGATCAGTCGTTTAGAGTAGAGGACTGGTATCAGTGCAGTTGGACTAGTCCCCATTGCCCTCACTAGTTGATCAAAGTGTTCACGGAACACCTCGTACACAGCAGTGTTGTCATCAGCAACTGCACCAGAGAAGAGAGAGAGTAGACTCAATGTAACCACTGATCACAGCTACACTCCTCACCTGTCCCAGGGCCCGGGTTCAGCTCAATATCTCCAGACAGCATGAGCTGGGTCCTGCTAACCACACCTTTAGAGTAGAGGGCTGGTATCAGTGTAGCTGGTCTCACTAGGTTGCCACTAGCAACTGAAGAGACACTCATCACAGCATATTGAACATGATTATCATCACTCACTTGTCTTCAGGACAGCAGCTGAGCTCACTAAAGATGAAGTAACAGGTTGCACACTGCAGTAGTTGTGGCTTGTGTTACCAGTGGACAATGTCTTGCTAACCAGACCTATAGTTGTAGAGTACATTGAGTAAATACACTATTATAGCCTGCATGATGGCTGCTTACCTAGTGCTGTGGTAATCACTGGTATAGAGTAGAGGACTGGTATGATCAGAGTTGAACAAGTCATTGATATATCATGGAACACCTCTAGCTCATATCCAGTATCATCTGTAGATCAATACAGTACAATAACTTGGTAGTATAACATGGGGTGTATGGAAAAGAAAAACTGAAACGGACGGCGGAAACGGACGACGGAAAATGGGCGTGGTCTCGCACTCAAGACCCCCAAAACTAAACCCAAGACCCTAAAAACCTTCGCCTAACAGCGCCCAGTATGGACCTAACGGCGCCAGTATGGACCTAACGGCGCCCAGTACTATTATGGCATGTTAGGCGAATACTGGGCGCTGTTAGGTCCATACTGGGCGCTGTTAGGCGAAGGTTTTTAGGGTCTTGGGTTTAGTTTTTGGGGTCTTGAGTGCGAGACCACGGCCATTTTCCGTCGTCCGTTTCCGTTTCCGCCGTCCGTTTCAGTTTTCCGTTTCCTTCTTTTCCATACACCCTATAACATGATCACATTATATTAAATGAAGTATAATATTATGCCTTTTATGGAGTTGCCTAGAAAAACAAGAACACTTCCGTACTGAAACTACACTGTGATCTACCTGTTTCACTGTGCAGTAGATCAGCTGGGTTCACTAATATTGTAGCGGCATCACTGATCTTCTGAAGACAGTAGTATCGTGTAGTAGTGTCTACTAACAGTACTAGTAGCGGGATAATGATCAGTACAGTGACCACTAGTTCCATCATGATCGTGCTTAGTGCCAGCAACAGTGACCAATCCTCCACTCCATCAGCTGATGATTCTAACAGCACTTTAGCTCTAGTCCTGCCGCTTGAACCAACACGGACCGCACGATACAGACCAATCCTGGCCCGCCACGTACAGATATCGACCATAGCCCTAGCATAAAGGATTTCAAGACACCGGTTGAATCCACCACAAACCGCGACCGTTTATTTAACGTATAGGGGTGTGGCTCAACAAACGCATTGAACTCGATTGAACTAAGACTTCCTCGTCTTTCTATAAGTATTTACTTTTTCTCCAGTTCTAGTGATAATCATATTGGTAGTTTGCAGTGGATCTTCTTCTTCTTCTTCTTAGTTAGTAATCTCTTCCTCGTGAGCCGATCATTTCCACAGTTCTTGATCATCATCTCCTCTCTTTTGTTTCAATTCTACTGTTCTGCACACACACATATCATGTACTGGTATCAATCACACCAGCTATAAACGATCACGATTAGCTAGACACGTAAGGCTGCTCTGCCAGAATGAAACCCTCTAATATAATTGAAGACTTGATATTCGTTTGATCAACTGATATATAGACTAGTTAGTATGCTTGTGTTTCCTGAACTACTCTTATTGTAACTTTACTCCATGCAGACATTGCAGAGCTCGAGGTAATGTTAGTTGCTGTCAATGACTCATTAAGATACAAACTGGCGGCATACCTGCTATTGTTACCTATCAAGTCTAGGTTGCTGTATCACTAGTAGCGCTGCAAACCAACTTCACGTTTTGAAATTACCGCGCGCGCTTTTTGTGTCACGCGATTTAACAACTTGACGTCACCGAACGGATGTAGATTACGGATATACACGGCTAATTTGTCTCCTCCCCCAATGAGATCTGGTGGCTGCAGTTTGTGTTCGCTCGCTCTCATCTCTCTCTCGAAGTCGTGTCGAGTGTCACAGGAAACTCGAGAAGGACAACACTCCCCGCGTCTACTGGGCCGTGTCTTGATACACCTACTCGACTGACAAGCGGTAAGTGTTCCTCGGCCCCTATTCGAGAGCATTGATTTCTGACCTCGGATTCGTGCTTAGATATTCTGGAATTCCGTTAGTTAGTCGACCAGTCCGTCCTTAAAGTGTCCGTGTTCGTCTGTTTGCCCTTGTCTACATGCCCATAAGTTGCTAGAAACCCAAATAAGATAGTGTATACATTTTTCCCCATGTAAACCTCCCATACATACATGTACTGGTGTACCTATAATATTGCACTATGCATATCTGGTTTGGTATTGAATCCTGATAGTTTAGCTGGCGTATAAACACTTGACGTGGTTAGTTAAGAAGCTGTATTCGTTGCCAGATGTGTGGATTGTATCTTACATGTATGTTCAGTGTTTTGGTTTAGTTCTATGTGGGCAGAGCTTGTGGTCACATGACCATGTGTGTGTATCAACTTTGTATACTCACCCAACTGGTGGTTGAGTTTGATTCAATGTGTATTTGAATTTCCATACTTGGATGTTTGTGTGCTTCCCTAGTCGTCCATCCCACCTATCTGTAAATCTGGCACCTGGTCTTGTGCTAGGCACACTGACTGCGCCTCATAATGGTTGTGAAACTTACGGTATGGGAGACATAGTTAGTACTCTTGTGAGTCGTTTAGCACAGGTTCTAGGAGTTAAGTTTGTGCTTGCGTATGTGTGCTCACGTGTGTGTGTGCGTGTGTGTGTGTGTGTGTGTGTGTTGGAGTCTCCTGGGAGAGACCGGCAGCTTTTCATTTCCTGTTTTAGTGGAGGAAAACATGTCTTGTGTAGAGCACATGATTCGTACAGCAGTGAATATTGAAGCTAAATCTAGTTATGCGTGTCTGTGAAGCCGTGGGACTTACCTGACGACAGCCTACATCATAGCTGAAGAAGTAGTGTGAACCGAAGCCACACTGCTCTATCACGTAACAAAAAGGACCTCTGTAAGTGTGTACACGACTGTAGATTCTGACAGAGAGATCCTCTCCTTGATAACTCACCAGTGCAAAACCTAAAAAAATCAAATTTTTTCTCAAAAAGTTTTATGGAGATTTTTGTGTGACATGTGAAATGGAGTTATAGTGTCTTCATCTAAGATTCAAATAAGTTATGAAAAAGTAACTTATAAGCATTAGCAATTCGTTTGTCTAAAGTTCGTGTGAGCTGAAAGCTTGTTTAATTCTAACATGCACGTTCTATATGGAGTTGTTTGTAGAATTCTCTTTTGAAGAAGGTACTTTGTTATTAATTTTATGATCAATCGTTGTTTATTCAATTTGTGTTGATATGAAAGCAGCTTCGTGTGTGTATCTACGCAGCTGTATACAGAATGAATCACTAAGCAAATGCATTCCTACAATTTTACTGTAAACAAGTCAGGTGTGTAATAAATTCCGTGCGTATAAATAGAATTACAGTACTTACTACCCTAACAAAAAATTGTGATACATGTAGTTTGTTTAGAAGGAATTATCTTTCTTTTGCAAAGTTGAGGTGATAAGTGTAGAGTGTCACCTTCATGCACTAATGTGTTCAGTCTCTGATCATCCTCCATCGTGTGAATAAAGACAACAGTGAGTACAGAGACTGAACACATCAGTGCATGAAGGTGACACTTCATTTCAGCAAAAGAGCCCAATCCTTTAGTCGTGTACTAATGTGTTCAGTCTCTGTAGTCACTGTTGTCTTTATTCACACGATGGAGGATGATCAGAGACTGAACACATTAGTGCATGAAGGTGACACTCTACACTTTTCACCTCAGCATTGTGCAAGAAGCCCGGAAATCACTGTAGTGGTATGATACTGATAGTGCCTCAGTGATTCCAGACTAAACAAAACTATGCCCTTGTACATAATTTCTGGTGTCACTTCTCACAGCTTCATATGTTGTGTTTTTGTTTCAATTCACATGTGTATAATAAGACAATATATGGTATGTGTGGATTGGGAATATAGCTCTCTTTGTGGATGAGAGAGAGTTTTTCCTCTGTTGGGAGACATTGAATAAACTGTGAAAATTTGTGACTTTATATGTGCAATGTTGATCATAGTTATTATGTGTTTGTCCTAGTGATTATTCTCTCTCTCTCTTTCTCTCTCCTCCTCTCTCTCCCTCTCTCTCTCTCCCTCTCTCTCTCTCTCTCTCTCTCTCTCTCTCTCTCTCTCTCCTCTCTCTCTCTCTCCCCCTCTCTCTCTCTCCTTCTCTCCCTCTCTCTCTCTCTCTCTCTCTCTCTCTCTCTCTCTCTCTCTCTCTCTCTCTCTCTCTCTCTCTCTCTCTCCTCTCTCTCTCTCTCTCTCTCTCTCCCTCCCTCCCTCCCTCCCTCCCTCTCTCCCTCCCAGGAAATGGCTGCTAGTCCTCCCACAGCCACACTGGACGGTCGCAATGTCCTCCGGGAGGGATGGTTGACAGTCTACAAGAGCAGAAACGCAACGTTCTTCACGAAACTAAAGGTTCGTGCTGATCCAGAACACACACCCACTATATTTACTCTTTTACGATGCACTTTTGACCTTGCTTGTCCTTTAGCAATATTGTTGTGTACCCATCCTTGTAAGCAGTCGCTATAGTTACAAGCAAAAATCCCTGACAAAGGGATTTTCCCTAACACACGTACATGCACGTATACCAGTTTCCACTAAAACTGTTCGCATGCTTGCGTGTGTATTGTAGCTATGTTGTACAAGTGCTTCTCAATTGCATGTCTACCGATTCTCTGTTTTTGTATAAATATTTAATTAAGCACTACTCTGTGTTGCGTGGGAGAGCAGGTACAAAGGTTTCTTAGAAATGTACTGAAGTGGTTCATACGAGGCTTCTGACAGTACTACACCTTGTATAATGACACATTCCTCACTTGCTCACACACACACACACATGTACTACTTATATAACACTTGACACTTTGAAGTTCATAGTAATATTAACAGCACACTCATTCTCTCTCCCTCCCTCCCCCCTCTCTTCCCCTCCCTCTCTCTCTCCCTCTCTCTCTCTCTCTCTCCCTCCCCCTCTCTCTCCTCTCCCTCCCTCCCTCCCTCCCTCCCTCTCTCTCTCTCTCTCTCTCCCTTCCTCCTTCCCTCCCTCCCTCTCTCCCTCCCTCCCTCCCTCTCTCCCTCCCTCCCTCGATCTCTCTCTCTCCCTCCCTCCCTCTCTCTCTCTCTCTCTCTCTCTCTCTCTCTAGCCTGATAAGGTGCTTGAGCGAGTGTGGGGTGTCATCCATCAGCACTCTCCTAAGGGACCTCTACTAACCTTCTATCAGGATAACAGAAAAGAAACAAAGGTATGAAAGAGCCCCGAGTGGGCGGGTCTATTACTGGAGATTAGCACTGGATGTGTTCAGGTGGGACTGCCCACACCTGCAGTTGGAGGCATAGTCAGTACTCCTGTGAGCTACTAGCCTGGGTTCCAGGAGTTGCATTCACGACTTGTAAGACATTGCTCAGTGCACCAGTAACCCTCTGTGAGGCAGCTAGACACTGCTTAATGCACAGGTGTCCGGGCTCTACCAGTGACCCTCTGTGAGGCAGCTAGACACTGCTTAGTGCCCTGACTCTACCTGCAAAGCTCAGTCCTGTCCATTACATCATCTAGTGTACAGTTGATGATGATATGTTGTGTAGTATATGTCACTCTTCTCTGTGATCTGTTAGTGTTTATTGTATATTACTAATCATAACACGATTAACATTAGGGCACTCAGAACATAGCCTCTCGTATCAACTAATACCTTATAAGGCTATGAATCCTCAGTAATTTAAAAAACAAGTCCTTAATTAGACACTTGTTTATAAACTCCGCCCACTTGTACTGACCACACCCTCTTTTGTGTAGGTGCTGAAGCGGGAGAAAGTGGAGGTGATGCTAGTGAGGATGATATCCAAGATGGTTGATCATCCTAGACACGCCTTCTGCTTCACACTCAAGCTGAAGGGGAAGAGAAATAGACTACTCTTCAACTGTGACACACAGTTCGTCCTCTCACTCATTCACTTGCTCGCTCACTCACTCACTCTCTTTCTTTTCAGGCATGATCTCAATCAATGGGTAACTGTACTGAGCGATCTTCTGCAAATGGACTTCAAAATGGAAAGAGTAAGTTATTAACTCACTCCACCTATCTATCTGCTTACCCTCTCTCCTTTCTTCCCTCTCCCTCCCTCTCTCCCTCCCTCCCTCTCCCTCCCTCCCTCTCTCTCTCTCCCTCCCCTCTCTCCCTCCCTCTTTCCCTTCCTCTCTTTCCCTCCCTCTCCCTCCCTCCCTCGCTCTCTCCCTCCCTCTCTCCTTCCCTCCCTCTCTCTCTCCCTCTCTCCCTCCCTCCCTCTCTCCCTCTCTCCCTCTCTCCCTCTCTCCCTCTCTCCCTCTCTCCCTCCCTCCTTCCCACCCACCCTCTCTCCCTCTTTCCCTCTCTCCCTCCTTCCCACCCACCCTCTCTCCCTCCCTCTCTCTCTCTCCCTCCCTCCCTCCCTCCCTCTCTCCGTCTCTATCAGGTGATGTGGGAGTACCTTGCTGAATCAGGTCTATGGCAAGCAATGTTAGCAGACGACTCTATTCAAATCGAGGCAAACTATTCAGACCAGAACAATGTATTCGACCTGCCTGACAAGGGAGTGACCTTCCATTACAACCTCAGCAATATGACTAGGACAGCACAAGGAGTCAAGCACTCTCAACGAATCAAACGGACTCCATTCGTGTGGGATAAGCCCGACCATGTTAGACAAAAGATGAGAGATCTACCGGTTAGCACTCACCTCACTCACTCACTCACTCACACACACACACACTTACCCACTCACTCACTCACTCACACACACACTTACCCACTCACTCACTCACTCACTTACCCACTTACCCACTCACTCTCTCCCTCACTTACCCACTCACACACACACTCACTCACTCACACACACACTCACTCACATACTCACTCACTCACTCACTCACTCACTCACTCACTCACTCACTCACTGTCTCACTCACTCACTCACTCACTCACTCACTCACAGTCTCACTCACTCACTAACTCACTCACTCACTTACTCACCCATTCACTCACTCACACACTCACACACTCACTCACTCATCCACTCACTCACTTACCCACTCACTCACTCACTCACTCACTCACTCACTCACTCACTGTCTCACTCACTCGCTCACTCACTAACTCACTAACTCACTCACTCACTCACTGTCTCACTCACTCGCTCACTCACTAACTCACTCACTCACTCACTGTCTCACTCACTCACTAACTCACTCACTCACTTACTCACCCATTCACTCACTCACACACTCACACACTCACTCACTCATCCACTCACTCACTTACCCACTCACTCACTAACTCACTCACTCACTCACTCACTCACTCACTCACTCACTCACTGTCTCACTCACTAACTCACTCACTCACTCACATACCCACTCACTCACTCATTCATTCACTCACTCACTCACTTATTCATTCACTCACTCACTCACTCACTCACTCACTCACTCACTCACTCACTCACTCACTCACTCATTCACTCGCTCACAGGCTATCTGGGAGTGGGGTGACCCTACCAAGGAGGAATGGCATCCTTTCGAAAGAGAAACTAATATTCAAATCGAGAACATGTATGACAGTGGCTCTCAGTATGCTGAGCTTACTCTGTGCCTCCCCTCTCCGATGCTGTTCCTCTTGAATCTCCAAGACATGAAGCTAGTGAACTCATCCACTGCTTTGAGATACTGTCTGAGAAGAAATGATAACAGCGCTAATATTGTACCAACAGGAGGTAAGAGAGAGAGGGAGGGAGGGAGAGAGAGAGAGACAGAGAGAGGGAGGGAGAGAGAGAGAGAGAGAGAGAGAGAGAGAGAGCGTGTCTCTTTTAGAGTTTTATGTGCATTGTCATGGAGGAAATCTTATTTCACCCACTGCCTATCTGTCCATCTTTGTGTTTGTATGCCTGCTCACATAATCCTTTCTCTCTTGTTTATTTTTTTCTCTCTTTTTCCCTCTCTCTAGAATTCATCCAGCCACACCCCTCACCGTCACCAGACTCTGATGACGAAGACGACAACAACTCCTCTAACATGATCTCTCCAACTAGCCCACTCTTTCAGTCGCTGCAGTCGTGTCTCGAGCACCTTCAAATTCCTCGCAAGACTATCACGTACAAGGAGATGTTGGGAGAAGGAGCGTTTGGAGATGTGTTTCACGGAATAGTGACTGAGTTACCAGGACAGCAACACGAACAACCTTCATCAGTAGCTGTGAAGCAGTTGAGATGTGAGTGTGTAACTGGAGGCACTGGCTGTGTCTCACTGACCACTAGAGGTTCAGGTGGGACTGCCCTCACCTGCAGTGGGAGGCACAGTCAGTACTCCTGTGAGCTACTAGCCTGGGTTCCAGGAGTTACGTTGAACACTGCTTAGTGCACAGGTGCCCTGGCTCTACCAGTTACCCTCTGTGAGGCAGCTAGACACTGCTTAGTGCACAGGTGTCCTGGCTCTACCAGTGACCCTCTGTGAGGCAGCTAGACACTGCTTAGTACACAGGTGTCCTGGCTCTACCAGTGACCCTCTGTGAGGCAGCTAGACACTGCTTAGTGCACAGGTGTCCTGGCTCTACCAGTGACCCTCTGTGAGGCAGCTAGACACTGCTTAGTGCACAGGTGTCCTGGCTCTACCAGTGACCATCTGTAAGGCAGCTAGACACTGCTTAGTGCACAGGTGTCCTGGCTCTACCAGTGACCCTCTGTGAGGCTGCTAGACACTTCGTTAGTTCTGGTTGTCATTTTAAGTTTTACTGATTTCCCTCCTCTCTCTCTCTCTCTCTCTCTCTCTCTCTCTCTCTCTCTCTCTCTCTCTCTCTCTCTCTCTCTCTCTCTCTCTCTCTCTCTCTCTCTCTCTCTCTCTCTCTCTCTCTCTCTCTCTCTCTCTCTCTCTCTCTCTCTCTCTCTCTCTCTCTCTCTCTCTCTCTCTCTCTCAGTAAGTGACTTCATTGCTCGCCACGGTCACCACAGTCAGCAGATGGAGGACTTCCTTCGTGAGGCTAAGGAGATGGCTAAAGTAGATCACTGTCACGTAGTCACCTTGCTAGCAGTCTGCACCAAGTAAGGACACATTGCTGTGACATGTAGTTGCACACCTCACCCGAGAGAGGATCTACATGATGGCTATATATTATAACACTTCGAGGGAACAAAAATTAAAAAAAAATTTTTAAAAAATTGTGCACTGACAATACCAAAATTTACATGTTCAAGATTTCAAATTTTTTCATTGTTATGATGACACATGTAATATTAATTTCTCTCTATCCATGTGTTTGTAGGGATTATCCATTGTTACTGATCGAGGAGTATATGAATCTAGGTGATCTACTAGCAGTGCTGAAGGAGTCTAGACCACACATGGAGCTAGTACAGCAACTATCATTCGCATGGCAGACAGCTGATGGGATGGACTACCTCGCATCTATACTGTAAGTGTGTTACTCTAATTAAACAGACAACAAGAAATATTAAAATCCAAGGAAAAGTGTGTGTTTCTATGTAATAAAATTAATCGTAAGTCACTGATTTAAAATTAATTTATATTTCTTTGTGAGCATACAGTGTTCATTTTGCAACATAGTCTGTGATTTGTTTTAGGAAAATTTATTTTTTCTTGTTTACTCTGTGTTACCATAGTAACTGTGTCCATCGTGATCTCGCTGCTCGTAATGTGATGGTTCATAGACAAGAGTCGGGAGAGATGCTGGCTAAGATTGCTGACTTTGGACTCTCCAGGTCAGTATATCCTTGTGTGTGTCAGTATATCACTGTGCACATCAGTAAAACATTGTGTACGTCAGTATATCTTTGTGCATGTAATCAGCTTCTGTAAATTGTGTGCATTCTTGTACATGTTAGTATATTCTTGTGCACTTCAGGATATCTGTTTACTTGTGTTTTACAGACACTTGTATTCTGAGATGTACAAGCACCAAGGAACCAAACCACGCCCACTACCAGCCAAGTGGATGGCACTCGAATCATTAATGTACTTCATCTTTACAACAAAATCAGACGTTTGGTGAGTCATGAATATCATTATATGAGTCATTAAAATTAAATGAAGATGCTATTGAATTTCAAGTGTTATTTCTCTGAACACAGCAGCGTAATAGTAGTACCTACACATACCACTATCATCCTTTCTGTCATTCTTTTTTCACAGGAGTTTTGGTGTGTTGCTATGGGAGACTATGACCCTAGGCCGCACCCCCTATCCTGGAGTAGAGAACAGAGAGCTACTGGAACAGATAGAGGAACACGGACTGAGATTGAGCCCTCCTAAACCATGCCCCTCTATCATGTGAGTGTCATGTGACTTGCAGTAGTATAATACAAAATTTTGATCTAGTTTTATGTGGTCATTTAATTGTTTGTTCTCCTTCCCTCCCTCTCCCCCTTTCCCTCCCTCTTTCTCTCTCCTTCCTACCCTCTCTCTCTCTCCTTCCCTCCCTCTCCCCCTTTCCCTCCCTCTTTCTCTCCTTCCCACCCTCTCTCTCTCCTTCCCTCCCTCTCCTCCTCCCCCTCTCTCCCTCTCTCTCCCTCCCCCTCTCCTCCTCCACTCTCCCTCTCTCTTCCTTCCCTCCCCTCTCCTCTTCCACCCCTCTCTCCCTCTCTCTCCCTCCTCTCTCAGTTATGATATCATACTGGACTGTACTCAACATGATCCTGATGATAGACCGACCTTTGCTGACCTCAGAGACCGACTGGTGAGTTCAATATTACTATTCTAATTATACAATACATGTAACATTTGATATTCACAGCAAGAAATGTACGAAGATGCTAAATCAGGTAAACTAGTGGCATCGACAGAGAATGAGATGGAGTCATCTGAAGCAACATCAGATGAGACAAGTAAACAGGAGAATGGAGACGAGGAGAAAACAACACATGAAGAGAAGAAGGAGACAGAAGAGGCAGAGGGGGATAAAACAGCTTCAGGTACTCACTCATACTCTATCACTCATTCACTCACTCTCTCGCTCACTCACTCACTCACTCACTCTCTCACTCACTCAAACTCCCACTCACTCACTCACTTGTACACACTTTCTCTGATACTGTGCTTTGTGTCACTGCCTGTCTTTCCAAGTTTGACTGTCAACTAGATGCATGTGTACTGCCCTCAAACCCTGTCAACTAAATGCATGTGTATTGCCCTCAAACACTGGCTATTGCTGCTATCAACTATAGACTGAACAGCATAGCTCATGTTTCTTCATATCACTATCTCCCATTTAATCTATCACTAGCCTCATCCTGTGCTGTAAATAGATTTATTACTGTGTTTACTGCCTTGACTAACCTTTTTGATATTGATACTGTATAATCTATAGGCTGAACAGCATAGGTCATGTTACACAGCTCTCTTCATATCACTATCTCTTAGACATACCCATTTAATTTATCACTAGCCTCCTCTAGTGCTGTAAATAGATTTATTACTGTGTTTACTGCCTTGACTAACCTATTTGATATTGATACTGTATAATCTATAGGCTGAACAGCATAGGTCATGTTACACAGCTCTCTTCATATCACTATCTCTTAGACATACCCATTTAATTTATCACTAGCCTCCTCTAGTGCTGTAAATAGATTTATTACTGTGTTTACTGCCTTGACTAACCTATTTGATATTGATACTGTATAATCTATAGGCTGAACAGCATAGGTCATGTTACACAGCTCTCTTCATATCACTATCTCTTAGACATACCCATTTAATTTATCACTAGCCTCCTCTAGTGCTGTAAATAGATTTACTATTGTGTTTACTGCCTTGACTAATGCTATTCGATATTGATACTATAGGCTGAATAGGATATACTCAATCACTTGTACATGCTTTCTTTGATACTGTGCTTTGTGTCTTTCCAAGTTTGAATGTCAACTAGATGTATGTGTACTGCCCTCAAACCCTGACTATTGCTGGTATCAACTATAGACTGAACGGCATAGCTCATGTTACACAGTTCTCTTCATATCACTATCTCCTAAATGCCCCCATTTATTCTGTCACTCACTCACCTCCTGTAGTGCTATAAATAGATTTACTATTGTGTTTACTGCCTTGACTAACACTATTCATTACCTTGATATTGTTCCTCAGAATCAACAGGTGAGGAGGCAGCAACACCTGCAACTGAACAGAGCACAACTGAGAATGATAACAAAGAAACGAAAGAAGCAACTCCAGATGATGCGAAAGAGAAGAAAGAAGACAGGGATAGTGCTAGCAAGACAGAGACAGAACAAGACAACCCTACATCGACAGCAACTGAGAAAGGGGAGTCATCTAATGATCAAGCTGTTTCATCCAAAGCTTCTGAGAAACCAGAGGGTGTGAAACTTGCTTCAGCTATTAAACTAGAACAGATTGACGTAGGAATGAAAGAGCGGAGAGCAGAGAAGGAAGACCATGAGGTGTCTGAAGTGGGCCACTTGTATTACGTCATTGACAATGATGGACTGTCAAAACCAGAGACTGTTGTAGAGAGTGGTGGGTGTGGTCAGGAATCACATGATACAGAAGAGGGTGTGGTTAAAGATGAGACTCCTCCTAATGGTTCTGTACAAACTAACTCGTAGTCGAGAACAGATTATGTCGTTCTTTTTGTTCCTAATAATAGTAGCGTTTGAATTTTTCTCAAGTCTCGCATTTTCATTGAAGGAAATAATAACACACATCAATTTATTAGTATTTATCTTCTTGTGCTCCTTATCAAATTTATCATTAACTTAAACATTGTTGAAGAGGTACATAACTGCATTGTAGCTATGGACTTTACTAGATTGCGTGTGTCGTTAGCCTCGTTCCCAGGTTCTTTTTTTGGAAAAGAGATTAGGTACGAGGCTACTTGTGTTGATTGGTGGTACATCAGTTACCTATGGTGTGATACAAGCTATGAGGTGCATGTGCAAATCTCATGGTAGAGCTTTTGAAGTGTGTGTGTGATCCAAATACAAAGGATGATGAATGCAGAGATAGGATTTATTAGATAAGATCAATGTCAGGAATTTGCTCACATCTGATGAGCATTGCATACCTCTTTTGAAGTGTGTGTGTGATTCAAGTACAAAGGATGATGATTACAGTGATAAGATAATAATCGGTGTCATGAATTATTTTAAAAGTGTAAACAAATGCAGACACATACATGTAATGATGATGAATTATTGTAAACAGAGGTAGATGAATACTGACAATCTGCTATAATAAAAGTTGCAAAGAGCTAAATTTTATTCGGACTGGACGCTGTCTGGAAAATCGACAGCCCATCGGCGATTTTACAGTTTCGAGCCCCTTCCCTACTTCTCAGTCTTTGATGCGATGGATGAGCTGGCTATTGTGGCTGCTTTCAAGCGAGGCAACCGTGACGACGCTATAAGACTGCTACCACCCGTTCAGCAGCAAAATCTAAAAACTCTCTCTGAATTGACAACAGAGTTTAAATCGTTATACCCAGACTGTGAACCAAGCAAGAATGTGACTATACTTCATCTCGCTGCTTATCATGGCTGGCTAGATTTTATTGAGAATTTCAAGGATAAATCCGGTTTCAATTGTCGAGACGTCAGTAATGGTTTGGTTCCGCTTCACTATGCTGCTGCCGGGAACAGCCTATCAGTAATAGAGTATCTAATCAATGAACAAGATTGTGATCCAGCAACTACAGACAACTGTGGCGCTCTCCCCCTGCACATTGCTTGTCTTAACGGCCAACTAGATGTCGTTAAGTACTTCATTACTGTACGAAAATGCTATCCAACTAGTCGAGGTCAACATGGATGGACACCTCTACACTATGCTTCTCAACAAGGTCACATGAACATTATCCAATACTTTATCAATGAACTAGGTTGTGATTCAACAACTACAAACAACTATGGCCATCTTCCATTACACATTGCTAGTCTTAATGGTCATTTTAATACAGTCAAATATTACATCAGAGAACAGAAATGTGATCCAAACAGTCAAACTAACTATGGATCTACACCTCTTTACTGTGCTTCTGAAAATGGTCACATGGACATTATCCAATACCTTATCACTGAACTAGGTTGTGATCCAACAATTTCAAACAGCAGTGGTAGTCTTCCATTACACATTGCTAGTCTTAATGGTCATTTGAATACTGTGAAATATTTCATCAGTGAACAGAAGTGTGACCCAAACAGTCAAACTAACTATGGATCTACACCTCTTTACTGCGCTTCTCAAAATGGTCACATGGACATCGTCCAATACCTTATCACTGAACTAGGCTGTGATCCAACGATTTCCGACAACTATGGCAAACTCCCATTGCACATCGCTTGTCGTAATGGTCACTTGAACATAGCCAAATGCCTAATCAATGAATTCGGTTGTGACCCAACAGCTCAAAGCAGCAAGCCATTACACAATGTTTGTATATGTATTGGTGGTCATTTGGATAATACAAAATGTAATGAAAGTGATCATGGATTCACTCCTTTACATTATGCTTCTCAAGGTGGCCATGTAAACATTATCCAATACCTAATCAATGAGCTGGGTTGTGATCCTTACACTAAAACCTGCAATGATGGCACTCTTCCATTGCACATGGCATGCTTAGGTGGTCAATTAAGTGCTACAAAATATTTCATTAAAGAACATAAATTTAATCCAAACATTCAAAATCACCATGGTTACACACCTCTACATGTTGCTTCTCAACATGGTCACATGGACGTCATTTTATACCTAATCACAGAACTAGGTTGCAATCCCAACACTCGAAATATCATTGGCGGTCTACCATTGCACCTTGCTTGTCTTGGCGGTCAATTGAATGTTGTAAAATATTTCATCACTGAACGAAACTGCGACTCAGTCAAATATTGTCGAAATAAAAATGGATTTACACCTCTACATTATGCTTCTCAAGGTGGTCGCATGAACGTCATCCAATATCTAATCACTGAACTAGGATGTGATCCAACAACTCCAGACAACTATGGCAGTCTTCCATTGCACATTGCTTGTCTCTTTGGGCACTTGAATGCGACAAAATATTTGATTACCAAGCAAAAACACAATCCAAATAGACAAAAAAACAATAAAGGATATACACCACTACACTGTGCTACTGAACGTGGTCACATGACGGTTATCCAATGTCTAATTTCTGAACTAGGTTGTGATCCAGCAACTCCAGATAATCATGGCAGTATTCCATTGCACATTGCTTGCCTCTATGGGCACTTGAATGCTACAAAATATTTGATTACCGAACAAAAATGCAATCCAAATAAACAAAAAAACAATAAAGGATATACTCCACTACATTGTGCTATTGAAGGTGGTCATATGAAAATTATCCAATGTCTAATTACTGAACTAGGTTGTGATCCAACAATTCCTGATAGCGATGGCTGTCTTCCATTGCACATTGCTAGTCTTAATGGACACTTGAATGTGGTCAAATATTTCATCATTGAACTTAGCTTTGACTCAAATTGTCGAAATAAAAATGGATCTACACCCCTACACTGTGCTACTGAAGGTGGTCATATGAACATCATCCAATATTTAGTAACTAATGTGAAAAGCTGTGACAGCTCAGTTGTTGACAATGAGGGTAAAAATATTCTACACTTGGCTAGTTACTATGGACATCCTCAGATTGTGGAATGGCTGTTACATCTCGGTCAGTTTGATATAATAGCTACAGACAAGTTCGGGCAAACCTGTATAGATCTGGCTGGGTATAAAAATAAGAATCGATATGAGATGCTGGAATTGTTTGAACCGTTCATAGAGTCATCAAAAGAATTTCCAATTCATACATTTAGTAAGACTGTAATTGTGGGTAACAGTTCTGCAGGCAAGACCACTTTGGCTAAAGTCATTACCGAACGAGCTAGAGCTTACTTTTGGTCCAAATATGGCAATGTTGGTGAAGTGCAGCCTAATAGTGCTGGTATAGTCATGTCACAAGTTCAGAGTAAGGAAGCAGGAAAGATGGTACTGTATGACTTAGCAGGACAAGCTGAATACCATTCCAGTCACTCTGCTGTCATGGAGACTGTGATGCATCAATCACCTGCCACATTCATCATTGTAATAGACCTCAGCAATGAAAATCATAAGATAGTACAGCAACTTCGCTACTGGCTTAACTTTACTGATAGCGTGACTTTTAAATGCAAAAAAGAATCTTGTCTTATAGTTGTTGGCAGCCATTCTGACAAAGAGAAGAAATTTCAGAAAAAATTAATTCGTATTGATAACTTCATGCAGAGAAGAGCGAAAAGTCAAGATTTCCTAGGAATTTTCACCATGGATTGTCGCAAGATTAACTCCAAAAACACAAAAACTTTCATAAGTGTGCTTCATAAAAGTCATCGAAGCATAGTTTCTAGAGCACCATCAATGAGCTACTATTGTCACTTACTTTATGGTTTCTTCAAATCAAAGCCAGAAATAGCTGTTTTCACACTTTCCAATCTGATTGATTTGATACCAGTATCAATAAAGAAATTATGCCCGATCCAGTCAGAACAACAATTCTTTGTTGAGCTTCTTACTACACTTAATAACAAAGGAATGATTATTTTTCTTAAAAACGAAAATGAATTAGATGCAAGCTGGATAGTGGTAGATATTGAAGCAGTGCTTGAGAAGATAAATGGAGTCTTATTTGCTCCCAAGGAATTCCTAGAACACCAAGATATTGCCAGCAATACTGGTATTGTACGTTCATCTGCTCTTCACCAACTTTTTCCTCAGTATGATATAGAGATGCTCACTGGCTTTCTGCAAACCCTTGATCTTTGCCATCATGTTAATCTTTCTGGTATCACAACAAATCTTCATAGCATTGGACAATCTACTGACAAAAAAGAGCATTTGCTTTTTTTTCCATGCCTTTTTAGATATGAACCTAGTTTTTCGATTAGTGATGGATGTTTTAGTTTTGGCTGGTGTCTATGCTGCAGAGAACCAGATTACCAGTTTTTTACCAGTCGATTCCTCCATGTTCTTCTTCTTCGCTTGGCGGACATGTCCACAGCTTCAAGTGATAATGACACTAAATCTTCAAACTATGAAAGAGCCTGTGATGTCTGGAACAATGGTATTTGTTGGGATAATGAAGAAGGAATCACAACTGTAGTTGAGCTTCTTGACTTCAATCGACGTGTTGTAGTGTTGATGTCAACAAGTGAGGAGACTAGGCCAATGGAGTATATCAAGTATCGCAGTTCAGTAATCAGACTTATACTGGACCTGCAGCATGAGCTGTGCCCAAATATGCAAACAACTCAATATCTGATCTGTCAAGCCATTTTTAGAAATTCTCCAATTGAAGAAACATATCCTCCTGACAATGCACTTTTCCCTATGAAACATGTGGCTAGGTCAATGTTTACTGACAAACCTTACATTTTCAGCTGTGCCAACAAATTCCATAAGCTATTTAGTACCAAGTGTGTATTAGAACATGAGCCATATTATCAGTTGAGAATTTCCTCTGTGTGCCAGCTGTTGGACAGCAAGAATGCTGATAAAACTGTCTCTCAGAGTCTCCTTGATGAAGTCAAGATCATTTGTCAAGCACAAGAATTAGAGCAACAGACCCATTCTAGCCTGAGAAAGTATATTGACAAATTGAGTATTTTTGCTGGTACCAACCCAATTGTGAGTTTAAAATGAATGAAGTGCATACAATTTAACCTTTATGTCCGATTAATAGACTGTATCAAAGTTGGACAGAAGGACTATCCTAGCTGCTGCAGGTGAGGTGTTAGAAAGCTATCTGTGATAATAATTTTATTCACACTTTTATTTGTACATAATTTATTATTATTATAGAAAAAGGGCACAATGTTGAAAGCAAAGTCATTGTAGATCTCTCAAATATTCCAGAAGGTCAGATAGGTGAGAATATTTTAGCACATTGCTATAGCACTTTACACACACTTTAAATTAGATGAAGAGCATCTGGTGGAATTGTTGATAGCTTTAAAACCGATTGTGGAGTGGGCTACTTTAGGTGACTGCTTGGGACTGAAGGATCATTCTATACAAAAGATTGAAGAAGAAAAAAGAGGAAAAATTGAGAGATGCAAGAGAGAAATGTTGGTACATTGGCTAGAATCTTCAAAAAATCCCACAAAGAATCACTTGTATAAAAGCCTTTTGGAATTTAAACATCTTCATCCCACAATTGAGGTGAGTAGTTAACCCTTGGTGCATTGCTTTGTTGTTCATTCATTCATGTCATGATGAGGGTTTTGTGAAATCTGCTTATTGACTATAGGTCATTAAAGATAGAAGTAGTGCTTTTGTAGAGACTGCTTTGGATCCAGAAGGTACGTATAGTTAATCTGAACAAATCATTGTTGATATCAATAGCTACAGTTCCAGTTGCTGATGATGATCAACCTGAGAACAACAAAGCTGTCAAAAGTCATGTTCAAGGACAAAAATGTAATAACCAGTGCACATAATAATTATTTATCCTGCTAAACAATTGATCTTGTTTTAGTAAACACCCAAGAATTTGAAGTTCCACCATGTGTTAACCAGCTTCATGAACCTGAACCTGAACTAAACTATAATGGAAGATCTCAACGAAACATACATGTACCAGCATGCATCATGTTGCTACTTGTTGTATGTTTAGCAATTGCTGCAATCTGGGTTTGGATAACACAGATCCTTAGTT
>OZ024786.1:13769763-13797263 GCA_964017065.1 Haliclona indistincta | reverse complement strand
GCATTTTCCTTCAAAACTATTGCTGGAAAGGATGATATACCATTCTGGCTACAGCCAACCTGTGGTTAGGGTTACCATGGTTAGGAGTCATACTTATTAGGGAGGCACGGTAGTGCCTCCCTATGTAGGGTTGAACGAGAAAAAAAGATGGCGGCTACATACAATGTATTAGCGTTCAAACGCTGATATTTCGCCTGGTGATGAATTTTATACGTCAAAAGACACTTAAATCTGCTATCTGGCGTTGCCTCATCATACAGTAGCAAGGAGATTGCTCGAGATTGTTGCTAAAGTGACGAAACTAAAAACGGTGAAAATCGTGTTTCGTCATCTTCGTTTTCTTATTCTTTCTTCTTTCTTCAACTCACCTAGCGCCTCTACGCGAGCAGTGCCGAAACCAAAACACCCACGAACAGTCGTGAAATTCTCCTGGCATGTGCCTTTTGAACTTAATTTTTAGCGAAACGGCGATATAAATTCCGCGATTTCTCAATCGTGATCCGTTGTCAGCTAAGTGTTAGACGCCATTAATGTGATTGCGCAATACGCACGTGACCAAGCAGTGGTTAGGGCACGTGACCAAGCACTAGCTTGAGTATCTCGACGCCGTATGGTTCACGGAGAACACATATCTGTATGGAGTCTTCGAAGAACGGCAAGCGATAGGATCACCATTCTGCGCTTGCCAGATATAAATTATAACCGCCGTACAATACAGGTCAACAAACTAGTGTGGGCGGGGCTCGTATGCACTGCATGCATGCACCCGGTTCGGAAACTTTTCCCCGATTGGTACCTAGGAAATTACGGGAACCCTCACGGCACGTGCGGTGTTAGGGTTCTCGGTTTGTAACTATCAGTGGGCGGGTTCAGTATACTGTCTGGTACCAGAGAAAGGCGGGGCTGGTGCAGGAATCGAAATGGCGTACCGACAGCACTAGCTTGAAAAGCACGCAGATCTTCGTCTGGGACTACTTTAGTAAAGAAGGCTGCTGTTTATAGGAACCTAAAGGTTATTGAAATCCACTGAAGACGAGTTAGTAGTGCTGTCTAGCATTCTATTCTACCACGAGCAAAGTGGACCTGAGCCTTTTAAACTTCTGTGTGACGACGAAAAGGCGTTGTAACGAGGAGGAATCTCTGCTGTAGAACCGGCTAAATGTGATAGCTTGTTCAATTTATTAGTAGAAGGTCCTGAGCACCTGCACATGATCTCTGAGCAGAACTGGTGAGTCTATCAATAGTCAGATTGTATTAGGAGCATTAAGAGTAGCACTGTTGTTGGTTTTCCTGTAAATGAGAGTCTAGACCGCCCCTGATAGCTATAGCTAGTACGCATTCAGCTGCTTCAATTGACAGTGAATTTTTTCATGCTTGTCTTGTTAACGCATCCAAGGCTACCTGCATGAACAGCGCAATTGTAATCACAACTGAAAAGAACTTTGTCTTGTACAAAAATTACCGAGCACTTTACATACATTTCACAAGATCACCATGAAGTGACATTTTCTTCATTTCAGTGCTATCATAGCATTCTTGCACATCAAGTCTACCAGATTAGTATGCAACTTACTGCACTTTAGTCACAAGATCACCATGAAGTGACATTTTCTTTATTTCAGTGCTTTCACAGCATTCTTGCACATCAAGTCTACCAGATTAGTATGCAACTTACTGCACTTCAGTCACAAGATCACCATGAAGTGACATTTTCTTCATTTCAGTGATTTCACAGCACTCTTGCACATCAAGACTACCAGATTAGTATGCAACTTACTGCACTTCAGTCACAAGATCACTATGAAGTGACATTTTCTTCATTTCAGTGCTATCATAGCATTCTTGCACATCAAGTCTAAAAGATTAGTATGCAACTTACTGCACTTCAGTCACAAGATCACTATGAAGTGACATTTTCTTCATTTCAGTGCTATCATAGCATTCTTGCACATCAAGTCTAAAAGATTAGTATGCAACTTACTGCACTTCAGTCACAAGATCACTATGAAGTGACATTTTCTTCATTTCAGTGCTATCATAGCATTCTTGCACATCAAGTCTAAAAGATTAGTATGCTACTTGCTGCACTTTAATCACAAGATCACTATATGAAATGACAATTTCTCGCTACAATTGATCAGCACTTTGCTACCAGATTGTAAGGTCACTGGAAGAATTTTGCAACCAATTATTGTGATTAGCTCAGGACTATTTCAGTGGATGGTACGATTCATTGTAACAAATAATTGTATTACAATTAGACCATGATTGTATGTTACGCACTTCAAGTGTGTTCATAGTTATAATAAAACTATTGTGATACGAAAATACATAACAAAACACTAATTGTTTTGTGACTGGGACTACTAACTACTTAGTTTATGTAGTAAGTTAGTTATTATCTTCTTGTTACGACTTGCTAGACCATCACTTTTTCATTTGCATCTGTTGACATAACACCATCAAATCAAGCAGCATGTTGCAACTCATTATGACAGACATTCTTGGTGTTTTAGTGTCCTCTTTCTGATTTCACAAAATTAATAGCCTGAGTGAGAGAGAGAGAGAGAGAGAGAAAGTGATTAATTTCGATAACATTACGACACTTAAAATCTAAGACTACGCACAAAAGCAACAGTGAAAAATAGCCTATTACGGCCATAATTATCATTAACAGATTATGTAAAACCGTCATTATACAAGGCCTGCATAGCCAGGAATTTACAGAGAGGGTTCTTTCTCGTGTGGTACAGATCGCCGCTGAAAATGTTGTCTTAATAAAAATCATGATGGCCATGTCAATTGATTTTTAATGATAATTCTCGTGAACAGTCACATAATGACTACCTAAATGTGCTATTTTCACTGCAATACTTCCGAGAAAACAAGCTGCTTCAATTCTGGCTAACAAAGTGGAAAAGTGGACCTTTTGCTCAGGAAAAAGTGGACCTTTCAGGAGACCGAGCGGTTCTTCAGAACCCCATGAGTTACGTGTTTCATTAAGAGGATGACACCAAAACGTTTTGCTCGAATATTTTCTACCCATTCCATTCTCCTGAATTAATTATCATGCATCAGTAGCCTAATTTTAAATATTGTGCAACAGAGGCTGCTAGCCATGCACGTGTGTGCCTTTTGGTATTACAGAAATGTATGTAAAGTGCTCGGTAATTTTTGTACAAGACAAAGTTCTTTTCAGTTGTGATTACAATTGCGCTGTTCATGCAGGTAGCCTTGGATGCGTTAACAAGACAAGCATGAAAAAATTCACTGTCAATTGAAGCAGCTGAATGCGTACTAGCTATAGCTATCAGGGGCGGTCTAGACTCTCATTTACAGGAAAACCAACAACAGTGCTACTCTTAATGCTCCTAATACAATCTGACTATTGATAGACTCACCAGTTCTGCTCAGAGATCATGTGCAGGTGCTCAGGACCTTCTACTAATAAATTGAACAAGCTATCACATTTAGCCGGTTCTACAGCAGAGATTCCTCCTCGTTACAACGCCTTTTCGTCGTCACACAGAAGTTTAAAAGGCTCAGGTCCACTTTGCTCGTGGTAGAATAGAATGCTAGACAGCACTACTAACTCGTCTTCAGTGGATTTCAATAACCTTTAGGTTCCTATAAACAGCAGCCTTCTTTACTAAAGTAGTCCCAGACGAAGATCTGCGTGCTTTTCAAGCTAGTGCTGTCGGTACGCCATTTCGATTCCTGCACCAGCCCCGCCTTTCTCTGGTACCAGACAGTATACTGAACCCGCCCACTGATAGTTACAAACCGAGAACCCTAACACCGCACGTGCCGTGAGGGTTCCCGTAATTTCCTAGGTACCAATCGGGGAAAAGTTTCCGAACCGGGTGATGCATGCATACATGCGTAGGCGAGCTGGTAGTATAGCATAACAATTATTTTTGCTACAAGTTTGAAATAAAGAAAAGCCATCAACAACAAGAAAATAAACAATGGTGGAACAAAGACGGCTCAGTACGTCCATGATAATTATTTGAACTGCACTTCACTAAAAAGTAAAAAGGACACAAACAAGAAAATTAAAAAGATTTCTATCGAAATCAAAAGGATGTAGGGTTGTGAAATCTACCACTGGTTCACAATGTAAACTAACAAGGAACAAGCATGGAATGGTAACACAATTGATTTGCTAACAGACCATAGATCCCTACATCAGTGGCTGGAGTGGTTGACCTACTTGTTGACTGCTGACACCTGACGTGCATTCAGCTTGTGTACAGCCACTGATGTAGGGATCTATGGTCTGTTAGCAAATCAATTGTGTTACCATTCCATGCTTGTTCCTTGTTAGTTTACATTGTGAACCAGTGGTAGATTTCACAACCCTACATCCTTTTGATTTCGATAGAAATCTTTTTAATTTTCTTTTAGAATGGAAAGAGAAGTAGACAACACTTCGATCCGCTGTGACACACAGTACTGTACATCTCACAGCATATCTTACTCACTCACTCACTCACTCACTCACTCACTCACCCACTCTCTCTCACCCACTCACTCACTCTATCACTCACCCTATCACTCACCCTATCACTCACTCACTCACTCTCTCACTCACTCACTCACTCACTCACTCACCCTATCACTCACTCACTCACTCTCTCACTCACTCACTTACTCACTCACCCTATCACTCACTCACTCACTCACTCACTCACTCACTCTCTCACTCACTCACTCACTCACTCACTCACCCACTCTCTCTCACCCACCCACTCACTCTATCACTCACCCTATCACTCACTCACTCACTCTCTCACTCACTCACTCACCCTATCACTCACTCACTCACTCACTCACTCTCTCACTCACTCACTTACTTACTCACCCACTCTCTCTCACCCACCCACTCACTCACCCTATCACTCACCCTATCACTCACCCTATCACTCACTCACTCACTCTCTCACTCACTCACTCACTCACCCTATCACTCACTCACTCACTCTCTCACTCACTCACTTACTCACTCACCCTATCACTCACTCACTCACTCACTCACTCACTCACTCACTCTCTCTCTCACTCACTCACTCACTCACTCACTCACTCACTCACTCACTCACTCACTCTCTCACTCACTCACTCACTCACTCACTCACTCACTCACTCACTCTCTCACCCACCCACTCACTCTATCACTCACCCTATCACTCACCCTATCACTCACTCTCTCACTCACTCACTCACCCTATCACTCACTCACTCACTCACTCACTCACTCACTCACTCACTCACTCTCTCACTCACTCACTTACTTACTCACCCACTCTCTCTCACCCACCCACTCACTCACCCTATCACTCACCCTATCACTCACCCTATCACTCACCCTATCACTCACTCACTCACTCACTCACTCACTCACTCACTCACTCACTCACTCACTCACTCACTCACTCACTCACTCACTTGAACATACTTTCCTGTGTTTGTGTCACTGTCTGTTTTACCAAGTTTGGCTGTCAACCAAATTCATGATACTCAACCCTATTATAGCTTCTATTGCTGGTATAGATTATATTACCATTAGCCTATGCAACATAGCTCATTTAAACATATCACAATCTCCCAGATGCATCCATATTTTCACAATTCTGTAGCAAATATTTATCACTCCGATTGGGCTTGAGGCTATACTTGTGTCAATTGGTGGTACATCAGTTACCTATGGTGTGATACAAACTATGAGGTACATATCTCATGGTAGAGCTTTTGAAGTATGTGTGTGATCCAAGTACAAAGCTAGGATGCAATGGATGCAGTGAAAGAGATAGGATCAATGTCAGTCACATCTGACGAATTATTTTTGAATAATTATATAGCAACAAAGAATCTTGACAAGCTGCTAGTGTGTTGACTAGCTAATGATGGAGGTGCTCAGTAACTTCTTCTAAATTGATTCAAAACCAGATACTGAAAGAAATTAAAAAGATTTCTATCGAAATCAAAAGGATGTAGTGATGAAGAAATCTACCACTGGTTCACAATGTAAACCAACAAGGAACAAGCATAGAATGGTAACACGATTGACTTGCTAACAGACCATAGATCCCTACATCAGTGGCTGCTGTGGCCAGACTATAGCTAGTTAAGCTATTTACTGTTGACTGACACTTTGAATAGAATTCAGCTTGTGACAAAATATTGATCTTATGTACAGCCACAGATGTAGGGATCTATGGTCTGTTAGCAAGTCAATCGTGTTACCATTCTATGCTTGTTCCTTGTTGGTTTACATTGTGAACCAGTGGTAGATTTCTTCATCACTACATCCTTTTGATTTCGATAGAAATCTTTTTAATTTCTTGTTTGTGTCCTTTTTTCTTTTTAGTGAAGTGCAGTTCAATATCATGCATGTACGGAGAAGTCTTTGTTTCCACCATTAGTTTAGTATTCCTGTTGTTGATGGCTTTTCTTAAACTTGTAGCTAAAATCATATATCAGGTCTGCCTAGTATCAGGTCTGCCTAGTCGCCTACGCATGTATGCAGTGCATACGAGCCCCGCCCACACTTGCTTGTAGATCTACACGGCGGTTATAACTATCTGGCAAGTGCAGAATGGCGATCCTACACGAGCTTACCGTTTTTCGAAGACTCCAGACAAATGCCGGGTGTGTGTTCTCCGTGATAGTGATCCAATCATCCACACGGCGCAGCGATACTTTAGCTGCTTGGTCACGTGCACTACCCATTGCTAATTGGTCACGTGCGTATTGCGCAATCACAATAATGGCGTCTAACACTAAGCTGACAATGGATCACGATCGAGAAATCGCGAAACTTAGATCGCCGTTACGCTAAAAACAAAGCTCAAAAGGCACATGCCAGGAGAATTTCACGACTGTTCGTGGATGTTTTGGTCTCGGCACTGCTCGCGTAAAGGCGCTAGGCGAGTTGAAGAAAGAAGAAAGAAAGAAGAAAGAAGAAAACGAAGATGACGAAACTCGATTTTCACCGTTTACAGGTTCGTCACTTTAGTAACAATTTCGAGCAATCTCCTTGCTACTGTAAGATGGGGCAACGCCAGAGAGCAGATCTAAGTGTCTAAAGACGTCTACAATTCAACACCAGGCGAAATATCAGCGCTTGAACGCTAATACATTGTATGTAGCCGCCATCTTGTTTTCTCGTTCATCCCTACATAGGGAGACACTACCGTGTCTCCCTAATAGTGGATGAGGTTGTGAGTTATGTAATGCAGAAAAGAGCATAGTTAAAGATGAGACTGCTCAGCCTCCAACTGAGAGCATTCTTTTTTTTACAAAGATTCATATAGCAGCATTTGAATTTCTCTGATTTTCACGAAAGCTAATAGATTCTATCTCTTTGTGCTTCTATTAAATTTTCTCTAAATAACATTAAGTGGGTGCAAGAGACATGCAACTGCGTCATAGGGGTAATGGACTGGTAGTGCTGTATAGTGGTATCAATTAGCCATTACTAAATGCATCTATATGACATAATGCATGTGCATGTCTATCACATGGTAGAATCCTTTAAAGTCTGTGTGTGATCCAAGTACAAAGAAATAATGAATGCAGTGAAAGGATTTATTAGATAAGATGCATTTTCTCACAGGTAAACAAATGCTTGTCACATCTGATGAATTTTAATGCCAGTTGCAAATCAAAGCAGATTTTACAAGCATGAATAAAAGATGTCAGCTGTCATTCGACAGCTGGATGCACTCTGATACTAATTTAAACCAACAGATCTGTCTTCAGAATTAATTTAGTACTCGTATAGTGAGCAACATAGGACACTTAACCCTTTAGCGGAGTACAGACCGATATAAATAGATTAACTGCCATGACCAGCACATTACCTAATAGTGTTACTGGTGAGGAGGCAAGAACCCCATCAGATGAACAGAGCACAACTGAGAATGATAACAAGAAAATAGTAGAAAACCCGGATGATACGAAAAGACAAGAATATACAGTGGAGCCCCTCTAAGGTGTACACCATCGAGACCAACAATATCGTCCATTATAGAGAGGGAGTCCTCTCGTCAGGGGTTTATTATACATTATGTAGGTTATATTTGGGATTCAGTAAGTGTTTGTTATAGAGGGATGAGGAGTGTCCTCTAAGAGAGGTTCCACTGTAGTGATAGCTAGACAGAATCAGAACCACATCAACAGCAACTCAAACAGAAGAATGACATCAGCAATCGAGACAAACAGTTTCATTCGAAGCTTCTGACAAGCCCGATTAACTTGCTTCAGCTTCATATAATTATAACTGCTTGATGTAGGTATAAAAGAGCAGAAAGCAGGGAAATAATAAATAATACCAGGAGCTAGGTGTCACTTTACTTGTAATTGTAAATGATGCAATGTAGACTGTTGTAGAGAGTGGTGGATGTGATGAATAGTGTTGTCAATAACACGTTTGTGTGTGGCATGATCTATAAGGAATTTCAAGCATGCATGTGACTACAGTGAATATACTTATTATACAGTATAAAATACTACATAAACTATTGGTTTGTTCATAATCAACCTGCACTACAACTGTTATTGCATAATTGTGGTTCATGGCTGAGTCTCAGGTGGATCTAGAGCAGCAGTGTGTGACAGCATTCAAGCAAGGCAACCATGACCAGGCAGTACAACTACTACCACAACTACAGCAACCTGGTCATGTTACTACTGAGTTTGAATTCGATGGCAAAAGCTTACCACCAAACAAAGATGTGACACTACTCCATCTTGCTGCTTATCATGGCTGGCTAGACATCATCAAGACTATACAGCAACATATCTCAATGTATGATGTCAGAGACAGTGATGGTTTCACTCCATTGCATTATGCTGCAGCTGCTTCATCAGAGAATTGCTTAGAAATGATAAATTTCTTAATTAACACATTAGGCTGTGATCCTAAAGCTGAAACCACAAAAATAAGTCTCCCATTCCATTTTGCTTGTGATCATGGTAACTTAGACACAGCTAAATATTTCATAACAGAACAAAACTGTAACCCAAATGTTCAAAATAGCATTGGATGGACACCACTACATAGGGCTTCACAAAATGGTCACATGAACATAATCCAGTATCTTATTACTGAACAAAATTGTGATCCAAACACTTCAAACAATGATGGTAATCTCCCACTACACATAGCTTGTTACAATGGACACTTCACTGCTGTAAAGTATTTTATTTCTGAACAAAATTGTGATCCCAATAGGCGGAACAAATATGGATCTACACCTCTACATTGCGCTTCTTGGAGCAGCAACATAGACATCATCCAATACCTTATCACTGAACTAGGTTGTGATCCAACAATTTCAAACAACAATGGTCTTCTTCCATTACACATTGCTAGTCTTAAAGGTCGTTTAGATACAGTCAAATATTTCATTAGTGAACAAAAATGTGACTCAAACAGTCGAAGCAAGAACGGTCATACACCTCTTTACTGTGCTTCTGAAAATGGTCACATGGACACCATCCAATACCTTATCACAGAACTAGGTTGTGATCCAACAATTTCTACCAACAATGGCTTTCTTCCATTACACAGTGCTAGTTATAATGGTCATTTGAACACAGTCAAATATTTCATCAGTGAACAAAAATGTGACTCAAACAGTCGAAGCAAGGACGGTCATACACCTCTTTACTGCGCTTCTCAAAATGGTCACATGGACACCATCAAATACCTTATCACTGAACTAGGTTGTGATCCAAGAATTTCAAACAACTATGGGTTTCTTCCATTACACATTGCTAGTCTTAATGGTCATTTGAATACGGTCAAATATTTAATCAGTGATCAGAAATGTGACCCAAACAGTCGAAGCAATGACGGATCTACACCTCTTTACTGTGCTTCTCAAAATGGTCACATGGACATCATCCAATACCTTATCACAGAACTAGGTTGTGATCCAACTATTTCAAACAACATTGGCTTTCTTCCATTACACATTGCTAGTCGTAGTGGTCATTTGAATACTGTCAAATATTTCATTAGTGAACAGACATGTGATCCAAATAGTCGAACTAAAAATGGATTTACACCTCTGTACTGCGCTTCTGAAAATGGTCACATGGACATCATCCAATACCTTATCAATGAACTAGGTTGTGACCCAACAATTTCAAACAACAATGGCTTTCTTCCATTACACAGTGCTAGTTATAATGGTCATTTGAATACAGTCAAATATTTGATCAGTGAACAAAAATGTGACTCAAACAGTCGAAGCAAGGACGGTCATACACCTCTTTACTGCGCTTCTCAAAATGGTCACATGGACACCATCCAATACCTTATCACTGAACTAGGTTGTGATCCAACAATTTCAGACAACAAAGGTTTTCTTCCATTACACATTGCAAGTCTTAACGGACATTTGAATACAGTCAAATATTTCATCAGTGATACGAAATGTCGTCCAAACAGTCGAACTAACTATGGATCTACACCTCTATACTATGCTTCTCAAAATGGTCACATGGACATCATCCAATACCTTATCACTGAACTAGGTAGTGAACCAACAATTTCAAACAACAATGGTCTTCTTCCATTACACATTGCTAGTCTTAATGGTCATTTGAATGTGGTCAAATATTTCATTAATGAACAGAAATGTGACCCAAGCAGTCAAACTAATGAAAGATTTACACCTCTTCACTATGCTTCTCAAAATGGTCACATGGACATCATCCAATACCTTATCACTGAACTAGGTTGTGATCCAACAATTTCAAACAAGAATGGTTTTCTTCCACTGCACATTGCTAGTCTTAATGGTCATTTGAACACTGTCAAATATTTCATCAATGAACAGAAATGTGATTCAAACAGTCGAACTAAAGAAGGATTTACACCTCTTTACTGTGCTTCTCAAAATGGACACATGGACATCATCCAATACCTAATCACTGAAGTAGGTTGTGATCTAACAATTTCAAACAACAATGGTTTTCTTCCATTACACATTGCTAGTCTTCACGGTCACTTGAATGTTGCTAATTATCTCACTACTCAACTAAGCTGTGATCCAAAACAAGATCTGGTTTTTACGCCCACTGTAAGTATATCAATTTTATTGCTTCGTCAATTTAAATACATACTGCTCTATACTAATAGTCAACTGGTACAACTTTAGACAGGTCTATTCCAACCACTGATATACCATCATCTGCTTTACGACAACATTTGATAACATATCATGAAGACATATTTGCAGGTGAGCAGTTAGTGACTATTAATTTTTTGAAGTCTATATTTTATTTCCTTCTCCAGGAGATTGCACAGATATAGATGATGTAGGTGATGATGCTGATGATGCAGTATTATCTAGTGCATATATGAATAGAAATTCCAATTCAAATTCTCTACTGGAAAGTGCAAGTGATATACATGTAACTGAGCCAGGTTATCACGCATTAAGACAAGAGATGGCTGTAGAAATGGAAGAAATAAAGTGTAAGACAACAGCATAATAATCATGGTCAAAAATGACATGCGATATTTAGATATGCAACCAATAAGAGAACATACTGATCAAGAGGGAGTGACAGGTGTAAAAACTGCTGATGTGATGAATGATAATGAGATCATGCAACATGTAAATTTTATCGAAAAGCAGCAACCACAGCAAGAAGCCTCAAAACCACAGGGTAAGCTTTAATGCACATTATTAGCTACAACTGTCAAGCAAACAATATGTAAATACATAATAATAATTATATTTAACACAGCCCTTCGAGGTGTTGAGGTGTGTGGAGAGATTGTGTTTGATGTGCCGAGTGACAGATTACCACAAAAACTGGAGTGGCCGGACTATGGATTCTACATAGTGGTTCCTGATGGAGCCCTTCCTCCTGGAGTGACTGCTAGTGTGACTGTTCGAGCAATCTTGCAGGGACAGTTCTGTCTTCCTGAGAACAGAAAGCTATTCAGTGCTATATATGCGATATCATGCAGTGAAGTGTTCCTAAAGGATGTAGCTGTCAATATACAACACTATGCCTGTATCTCAAATGAAGAGGAAGCTTCAAAATTCAAGTTCATTATAGCCAAGTGCTCCCAAGACCCACCGTACAAATTTGTGGAAAGAGACGGAGTGTTCAATACTTACACACAATATGCTACTATTCAGCGCAAGAGGTTCTCATTAATTGGAACTGATGGTCCAGTAACTAATGAAAACCGTTATATTGAAATGAAATTTTATATGAACTTTCCCGACTCATTCGACATGCATTTTCGTTTCGTAGTTTTGCTCAATTCTGATCTTCATATTGACAAGGTATTTTCGTGTTGATCTTAATTATTATCATAATAAATTTCACAAATTAGTACAAGAAAACCATGTCATTGAAAGAATGGACGGAGAGTCCTGACAGTGGTCATGAAATCATATTTGATGATGATTGTATAACTCTTGAACTGCCAAAAGATCAACCTCAAAATGAATGGGAAGTACAGCCAGCAAGGACTCCCCTTGAGGTCAGATGCAAACATGTTCACTTTACTATAGTACGTAAAATTCACATTATGCAGATTAAAAAATTGCATCTTGAAAACCTTACTGGTACATGTATAACTCCTTGCTGCAATTTTTACTTAAACTGGAATGGCAGCTTAGAAACAGCCCCTGATCGGTTGTTCTACAAAGTGGATGTTAAAGGCACTACTAATCCAGACAGCTACTTTGTCATACACGTTCCTCGGAAAATTCCTAAGGCTATTCAGGAAACTAGTATCACTCAATCAACTAGTGCAAGACGACACGAACTGGTGAGTAAACCTATCAATGCATTTAGGTGATAACATTACGCTACAATTATTATAGAAAATGTGTGACATAGCCAAGTTAACAAATGAGCTAAAAAATGTGAATATTTGGAAAACACTTGGACAGGAACTTGGTCTTAAACAAGCAACACTAGAACAAGTGGACTTAGATCATAGAAATATTCCAGACAGAAGGAATGATATGATAGACCGATGGTTTAAATTCAAGCCAGACGCAGCTTGGGAAGATGTGGTATTAGCTCTGAGAAATATGGATGATAATCGTACAGCTAAGACTATTGAAGAAAAGTACTGCAGCTAAGTGAGATAAACATATACTAGTGTAGATTATACATTAATATTGTTATTTCAGAACATTTATCACTACGCTATTATTATGGACCACTTCAATTCACTACACCAGATTACCCTGCGAGTATCACACATGACATGCTAACTATGAAAATTGAATGAACAATTTTCCACTATAGACCGGCTTTTGGAAATTCTCTCTTGGACAATCGCTAGGACGTATTAAGTAAAGTGATCATTATTATTTTATCACTAAAATCATTAAATCAATTGTGAGTATGTAATTTGCTAAAATAGAACGTGGAATAACACTGAATTACGTACACACATGTTATGATGAGTCGACTAGTTCTCTTAGTTCACAGTAGAGTCGCTGCATCTTAGTGCTACTAGCAATGAGAGAGAGGAACTGCTTAGCAAGATCTGAATGCTGTAGTCCTGGAACACATCGCTGCTGCTGCTGTCTAACAAACTCCCTCAAAATCTCCTGAACTGGAAGAGTCCACTAGTTTACTTGAAAGCATCTTGTATTCTTTTTCTCTTTAAGAAGGTGCCTGTATGTTGCTGAATGCTGCTGACTACGCTATTTCATGCACCAAATTAATGTTTAATATAAATTCATGATACACTGCACTGACTCTTCTATCAATGAATATCATTACTTAATGTAATTAACCTGCTATGTTGTCGCTATGAATTCAATTATAATTCTCAGCAAGCATCAAAGTCAGAGAGTAGTACATGTAGCTATCATAATACTTCTAGTCACATGTAAGTGGGTTAGTTAGAATTAGATTTCAAGTGCTATGTGACAGGTGGGATGTTATGACAACATCCCACATTATGAGGAATTCATAACACTGTTCATAGATACACTGCAATGTGCTGTGCCTATGTACATGTATAGATACTAGAAACGTAATCCCATGAATACAAGAGATCATAGATTCAAGTATAACTATAAAATATTATGCCATTAACAGTATACTGTGAGCTATAGAGGTCATGCATACAGTCGATGCAGAATCGAACCAAAAGTCATGTAAGTGAGAGCCTCCTCACCAGTAGCTAGGCTCTCACTTACATGACAGCCTAGCTACTGGTGAGGAGGATGAACAGCAGCTACTAAACCAAGTACAATTATCATGTGGAATGAGAACAGGAAAGAAGAGAAGATGACAATGATAGCCCTAGCAATTCAAGACAAAAACAGACATTGACTGCAAATGAAAGAGAAATAAAGCACAGTTGAGACTGAAGCAGTTTAACCATTATACTTACGTCAACAGGGCAAAATTGACTTACAGTATACTTCCAGTTCTGTCAATCAATGTTTTGAGTCCTATTAATGGCAGACATTCAACTAGGGTCAAAGGTCACAAAATTAACTCTTTACTATCGTCATTTCAACAAGTTCTCTAGTGTTTTTGCAACTATTGTCAGTTCAACCATGTTCAACAAGTATAATATTGGCAGTGTTATTGGACATTTAAATTCCTGCTGACTGCTGACTAAGCAATTTCATGCACCAAATTAATGTTTATGCACTACACTTGATGCACTACACTGACTCTTCTATCAATGAATATCATTACTTAATGTAATTAACCTGCTAGTCTTGTCATTATGGATTCAATTGTAATTCTTACCTAAAGTCAGTGAGTAGTACACATGTAGCTATCATAATGCTTTTAGTCACTTGTAAGACTTAGTGGGTAAGTTAGAATTCAATTATAATTGTAGGCTAGCATCAAAGTCAGTGAGTAGTACACATGTAGCTATCATAATGATTTTAGTCACTTGTAAGACTTAGTGGGTTAGTTAGAATTCAATTATAATTGTACATGTAGGCTAGCATCAAAGTCAGTGAGTAGTACACATGCAGCTATCATAATACTTCTAGTCACATGTAAGTGGGTTAGTTAAAATTAGATTTCTCATGCAATGTGACAGGTGGGATGTGGGACGTTATGACAACATCCCACATTATGAGGAATCCATAACACTGTTCATAGATACACAACAACATGCTGTGCCTGCATACATGTATAGATATTAGAAAGGACGTAATCCCATGAACACAAGTGTTCATAGATTCAAGTAACTATGGGTATAATGTGAGCTATAGAGATCATGCATACACTCGATGCAGAATCAAGCCCAAAGTACATTATAAGCTAGCAATTGGCAAGTGTGTAAATTTAACCCAGATCAGTCCTAATTCAAAATTCAAAATAATAGGCATACCTAAGACAATGAAGCACCAAGGTGCAAATGCCTCTGTAGAATTTCAGGTGGCTCAGTCCAGTCCACCCATTCTCTCACTCGATCACTCACTTGTACACACTTTCTTTGATACAGTGCTTTTTGTCACTGTCTGTCGTTTCAAGTTTGAATGTCAACTATGTACTTGTGTACTGCCGTCAACCCATATTAGACTATAGTTTAGATACCATAGTCTGAGCAACATAGCTCATAGATCCTTCATATCACAATCTCCTAGATGCACCCATTCAATCGCTATTGGCATGATTCTGTAGTGAATATCTATCACTTGCCTCCTGTAGTGCTATAAATAGATTTACTATTGTGTTTGCTGCCTTGACTAACGCTATTCATGACATTGATATTGTTCCTCTGAATCAACAACAAGTGAGGAGGCAGCAACACCTGTAACTGAACAGAGCACAATTGAGAATGATAAACAAGAAGCAACTCCAGATGATGCGAAAGAGAAGAAAGAAGACAAGGATAGTGCTAACAAGACAGAGACAGAGCCAGGCAACTCTACATCAACAGCAACTGAAAAAGAGGAGTCGTCTACTGATCAAATGGTTTCATCCGAAGCTTCTGAGAAACCAGAGGGTGTGATACTTGCTTCAGCTATTAAACTAGAACAGATTGACGTAGGAATGAAAGAGAGGAGAGCAGAGAAGGAAGACCATGAGGTGTCTGAAGTGGGTCACTTGTATTATGTCATTGACAATGATGGACTGTCAAAACCAGAGACTGTTGTAGAGAGTGGTGGGTGTGGTCAGGAATCAGAAGAGAGCGTGGTTAAAGATGAGACTGCCCACTCAACTTCCTCCTAATGGTTCTGTACAAACTAACTCGTAGTTGAGAGCAGATTATGTCGTTCTTTTTTGTTGCTAAAAATAGTAGCGTTTGAAGTTTTCTCAAGTCTCACATTTTCATTGAAGTAAAATAATAACACACATCAATTTATTAATATTAACTTCTTGTGCTCCTTATCAAATTTAATCATTAACTTAAAAATTTTGAAGAGGTAAACGCAATGAACTTTACTAGACTGTTTGTGTCGTTAGCCTCGCTCCCAGGCTCTTTTTCGGTAAAGGGATTGGGTACAAGGCTACTTGTGTCAATTGGTGGTACATCAGTTACCTATGGAGTGATACAAACTATGAGGTACATATCTCATGGTAGAGCTTTTGAAGTATGTAAAGGAGACAGTCAATACAGTGAAAGAGACAAGATCATTGTCGGAAATTTGATGAAATATTGTTGAATAATTGTAGCATCAATGAATGTTGACAAGTTGCTAGTGTGTTGACTAGCTAATGAAGGTGTTCACTACTAATTGATACAAAACCACAGACTGGTAGTAGATGTGGTTAGGAGTTAAGTCATGCAGAAATGGGCATAATTAAAGATGAGACTGCTCCGCCTCCAACTGAGAGCAGATTAAATCATTCTTTTTTAAAAGAATTAATGTAGCAAGCAGCATTTGATTTTTCACCAATTCTCACGGAAGCTAATAGATTTTATCTCTTCATGCTTCTTTTAAATTTTCTAAGATCAACTCCAGGAATTTTCTCACAGGTAAACAAATGCAAACACATCAGATGAATTAGTACAAACTGAAGCGGATATAGCATCAATGAATACTGAAAAGCTGTTTTCGTTCAATTGGACACAGCTAGCCTGGAACTTGAGACCGGCAATCCATCGGCGATATTGCAGCTTTAAGCCCCTTTCTTAATTCTTTGATGCGATGGATGAGCTCAAGAGGGCTATTGTGGCTGCTTTCAAGCATGGCAACCGTGACGACGCTGTAAGACTGCTACCACCCGCTCAGCAGCAAAATCCAAAAACTCTCACTGAATTGACAACAGAGTTTAAATCGTTATACCCAATTTGTGAATCAAGCAAGAATGTGACTTTACTTCATGTTGCTGCTTATCGTGGCTGGCTAGATTTTATTGAGAATTTGAAGGACAACTCCGCTATCAATTGTCGAGACAGTATTGGTTTAGTTCCGCTACACTATGCCGCTGCTGGGAACAGCCTATCAGTAATAGAATACCTAATCAACGAACAAGGTTGTGAACCAGCAATTACTGACAACAGAGGCGCTCTCCCGCTGCACATTGCTTGTCTTAACGGCCAACTAGATGTCGTCAAGTACTTCATTACTATACAAAAATGTGATCCAACTAGTCGAGGTCAACATGGATCTACACCTCTACATTATGCTTCTGATAGTGGTCATATGAACATTATCCAATACCTAATCACGGAACTAGGCTGTGATCCGACAATTTCAAACAACACTGGTAGTCTTCCATTACACTTTGCTTGTCTTCGTGGGCGCTTGAACACAGTCCAATGCCTAATCAATGAATTCGGTTGTGACCCAACAGCTCCAAGCAGCAAGCGATTACACCATGTTTGTAGATGTGTTGGTGGTCATTTGAATGACGAAAAATGTGTTGAATATGAGCATGGACTCACTCCTCTACATTATGCTTCTGAAGGTGGCCATGTTAACATTATCCGATACCTAATCGATGTGCTGGGTTGTGAACCCTACACTAAAAGCTATGATGGCGCTCTTCCATTACACAGGGCTTGTTTCAGTGGTCAAATAAATGCTATAAAGTATTACATTAATGAACATAAATTTAATCCTAACATTCAAGATCAACGGGGTAGCACACCTCTACATTATGCTTCTGAAGGCGGTCACATGAACATCATCCAATACCTAATCACTGAATTAGGTTGCAATCCCAACATTCGAAACAACAATGGCAGTCTTCCATTGCACCGTGCTTGTCTTGACGGTCATTTGAATGTTATAAAATATTTCATGATATATTATCCAACTTATAAGCAAAATCGATTCATCCGATGCCAATCCAGTATTTCAAGCAACTTTGACAGTCTCCCATTACGCATTGCTAGTGTTAATGGCGTTACAACTTATTTCATCACTGAACAAAACTGCGACCCAGTCAAATATTGTCAAGACAATGGTGGATTTACACCTCTACATTATGCTGCTGAAGGTGGTCATGTGAACATCATCCAATACCTAATCACTGAACTAGGTTGTGGTCCTACAACTCCAGACAACTGTGGAACTCTTCCAATACACATTGCTTGTCTCAATGGGCACTTGAATGCTACGAAATTTTTGATTATCAAGCAAAAATGTAATCCAAATATTCAAAACAATAAAGGATATACACCACTACACTGTGCTACTGAAGGTGGTCACATGAACATCATCCAATGTCTATTTACTGAACTAGGTTGTGATCCAACAATTCCAGATAACAAAGGCAGTCTTCCACTGCACATCGCTAGTCTTAATGGTCACTTGAATGTGGTCAAATATTTCATCACTAAACTTAGATTTGACTCAAATTGCCGAAATGAAACTGGATCTACACCTCTACACTGTGCTACTGAACGTGGTCATATGAACATCATTCAATATTTAGTAACTAATGTGAAGAGCTGTGACATCTCAGTTGTTGACAATGAGGGTAAAAATATTCTACACTTGGCTAGTTACTATGGACATCATCAGATTGTGAAATGGCTGTTACATCTTGGTCAGTTTGAAATAATGGCTACAGACAAGTTGGGGCAAACGTGTATAGATCTGGCTGGGAATAAAAATAAGAATCGGTATGAGATGCTGGAATTGTTCAAGCCGTTTATAGAGTCATCAAAAGAATTTCCAATTCATACATTTAGTAAGACTGTAATTGTGGGTAACAGTTCTGCAGGCAAGACCACTTTGGCTAAAGTCATTACCGAACGAGCTAGAGCTTACTTTTGGTCCAAATATGGCAATGTTGGTGAAGTGCAGCCTAATAGTGCTGGTATAGTCATGTCACAAGTTCAGAGCAAGGAAGCAGGAAAGATGGTACTATATGACTTAGCAGGACAAGCTGAATACCATTCCAGCCACTCTGCTGTCATGGAGACTGTGATGCATCAATCACCTGCCACATTCATCATTGTAATAGACCTCAGCAATGCAAATCATAAGATAGTACAGCAACTTCGCTACTGGCTTAACTTTATTGATAGTGTGACTTCTAAATGCAAAAACACATCTTGTCTTATAGTTGTTGGCAGCCATTCTGACAAAAAGAAGGAACTTCGAATTCAGAAAAAATCAATTCTTATTAATAAATTTGTGCAGAGAAGAGTAAAAAGTCAAGAGTTCTTAGGAATTATCACCATGGATTGCCGCACAATTAACTCCACTAACACGAGAACTTTCATAAGTGTGCTTCATAAGAGTCATCAAGCAATAGTTTCTAGAACACCATCAATGAGCTACTACTGTCACTTACTGTATAGTTTCTTCAAATCAAAGCCGGAAACAGCTGTTTTCACACTTTCTAATCTGATTAATTTGATACCAGTATCAGTATGCCTGATCCAGTCAGAACAGCAATTCTTTGTTGAGCTTCTTACTGCACTTAATGACAAAGGAATGATTATTTTTCTTAAAAACAAGAAAGAATTAGATGCAAGCTGGATAGTTGTAGATATTGAAGCAGTGCTTGAGAAGATAAATGGAATCTTATTTGCTCCCAAGGACTTCCTAGAACACCATGAAATTGCCAGCAATACTGGTATTGTACGTTCATCTGCTCTTCAGCAACTTTTCGCTCGGTATGATATAGAGATGCTCACAGGCTTTCTACAAACCCTTGATCTTTGCCATCGTGTTAACCTCTCTGGTATCACAACAAATCTTCATAGCATTGGACAATGTACTGACAAAAAAGAGCATTTGCTTTTCTTTCCATGCTTCTTAAGTTGTGAACCTGGCTTTTTGATTAGTGATGAATGTTTTGGTTTTGGGTGGTGTCTATGCTGCAGAGAACCTGATTACCAGTTTTTCACCAGTCGATTCCTTCATGTTCTTCTTCTTCGCTTGGCGGACATGTCCACAGCTTCAAGTGATAATGACATCGAATCTTCAAACTATGAAAGAGCCTGTGAAGTCTGGAACAATGGTATTTGTTGGGATACTGAAGAAGGAATCAAAACAGTAGTTGAGCTTGTTGACTTCAGTCGGCGTGTTGTAGTGTTGATGTCAACAAGTGAGGATACTAGGCCATTGAAGTATATCAAGTATCGCAGTTCAGTAATCAGACTTATAATGGACCTGCAGCATGAGCTGTGCCCAAATATGCAAACAACTCAATATCTGATCTGTCAAGACATTTTTAGAAATTCACCAATTCAAGAAACATATCCTCCTGACAATGCACTTTTCCCTATGAAACATGTGGCTAGGTCCATGTTTAAAGACAATCCTTACATTTTCAGCTGTACCAACAAAATCCATAAGTTATTTAGTACCAAAAGTGTATTAGAACATGAGCCATATTATCGCTTGAGAATTTCCTCTGTGTGCCAGCTATTGGACAGCAAGAACGCTGATCAAACTGTCTCTCAGAGTCTCCTTGATGAAGTCAAGATCATTTGTCAAGTACAAGAATTAGAGCAAGAGACCTATTCTAGCCTGAGAAAGTATATTGATGCATTGAGCATTTTTGCTGGAATCAACCCAATTGTGAGTTTTAAATGAATGATGCTATTATGTAACCTTTGTGTCTGAATTATAGACTGTATCAAAGTTGGACAGAAGGACTATCCTAGCTGCTGCAGGTGTGCTATTACAAACTAACCGTGACAATAATAATTTCATTTTACACTTATAGAAAAAGGGCACAGCGTTGAAAGTAAAGTCATCATTGATATGTCAAATATTCCAGATGGTCAGATAGGTGAGAATGTTTTATCACATTGTTATAGCACTTTACACACACTTTAAATTAGATGAAGAGCATCTGGTGAAATTGATGATAGCTTTAAACCCGATTGTGGAGTGGATTACTTTAGGTGACTGCTTGGGACTGAAGGTTCATTCTTTACGAAAGATTGGAGAAGAACAAAGTAGAAAAATTGAGAGATGCAAGAGAGAAATGTTGTTACTTTGGATGGAATCTTCAAAAAATTCCACAAAAGATCACTTGTATAAAAGCCTTTTGGAATTTAAACTTCTTCATCCCACAATTGATGTGAGTAGTTAACCCTTGGTGCATTGCTTTGTTGTTCACTAATTCATTCATTCATTCATTCTTTCTTTCATGCATAACTGAATTTGTCACACCGAAGATTTGTGAAATCTGTTTATCGACTTAACAGTTAACAACTATTGTCTATAATACATATAGGTCATTTTTGATAGAAGCAGTGCTTTTGTAGAGACTCCTTTGGATGATCCAGAAGGTAGGTACGGTATAGTTAATGTGAACAAATCACTGTTGTTTTCAATAGCTACAACATGTACAGTTCCAGTTACTGATGATGTTGATCAACCTGAGAATAGCAAAACTGCCAAAGAAGATCGTGTTCAAGAACAAAAATGTAATAACCAGTCCACATAATAATTATCCTGCTAAATAATTGATATTGTTTTAATCAATATAGTTGCGTCAAATTCAGATCAGCCATCCGTTACACGTCGACCTGTCAGACGTACTAGGCACAAAAGAACAATTCAACAATACCATCTAATTCGGAGCTGCTTACTTCTTGTTGTAGTGTTTGCTCTTGCAGCCATCTGGGTTTGGGTAACACAGATCCTCAATAATCATGAAGTTCTAAAAGAAGCCGAAGTGCCTTTAAAATGTGAGCTACTCCCAACCTGGACGTACACAGGAGATTGGCAGGCACTGTTATTTCTACCATGGATACTATTATTTCTCATATTTGCAATGGCACTGTTACAGTACTGCTTGAAAAGAAATGAATTGTCATCTAATGAAAGTTTAGTGGAATCATGAAATCAATGACCATCACTCATGAAGGTACAGCCACTATATTATTTGCTGTACCTTTATAAGTGCAGCCATGTATAATTATTCCATTATCCAGGCAGCTACAATGTAATGAGGTCAATACATAATCACTGATCATTATTACACACATAATAACTATTCTCTGTTGTTCAACCAAGATAATCAGCATACCTTGTAAGTTGCACAGCATGCACTGATGGTTGTGAGCTATAACTGTTATTATTGTCTACAGACCGGCAATGGACTTTCCCGAGAGCTTATTCTCCTGGACAATTCATTTGACATTCTTTCTTGCTGTAAACTTAATATCTGCTACATGTATCATTCACTGAATATCTGTTTCTTTAAATAAGGCAGCACTGATGCTTAAATGCTGACTAGGCAATTTTATGCTGTAATGTTTCAAATAAATTCACAATTCATCACACTGACGCTTTTATCAATGAATATCGTTACACAATGCAATTAAGATGATAGTGCTGACTCATTGTTGTCAGTATGAATTCCATTATTGTCAACTTTTACAAACATGCAGTGTATCTGTTGGTCCTATGCTCACACTGGATGTTGTTGTTAACATGATATTTGATCAAGCTTTCTTCATTGACAAGGTAATCGATCAAGCTGTTCAGCATTTCCCTTCAAAATTGATTGTTGAATTGCTAGAAACACTCTCTGGATGATAGAACATACCATTCTGGCTACAGCCAACCTATGGTTATGGTGATATGGTTAGGATTCGTACTATCAGAATGGAAAGAGTAGACAACACTTCAACTGTGACTCACAGTACTGTACATCTCACAGTAGTACATCTCACTCTCTCTCTCACCCGCTCACTCACTCACCCTATCACTCACCCACTCACTCACCTTATCACTCACGCACCTTATCACTCACTCACTCACCTTATCACTCACTCACTCACTCACTCACTCACTCACTCACTCACTCACTCACTCACTCACTCACTTGGACATACTTTCTTGTGCATTGTGTCACTGACTGTTTTATCAAGTTTGGCTGTCAACCAAATTCATGATACTCAACCCTAGCGTCTATTGCTGGTATAGATTATAGTACCATTAGCCTTTGCAACATAGCTCATTTTGCACATTTTCTCTTTATAATTATTGCAATCTCTTAGATGTACCCATTCAATCGTGATTCTGTATTGAATATCTATCACTCGGATTAGGTACGAGGCTACTTGTGTCAATTGGTGGTACATCATCAGTTACCTATGGTATGATACAAGCTATGAGGTACATATCTCATGGTAGAGCTTTTGAAGTATGTTTGTGATCCAAGTACGAAAGCAATGAAAGAGATAGGATCTATGTCAGGAATTGGCTACAATAAATCTTGACAATCTGCTAGTGTGTTGACAAGCTAATGGAGGTGTTCAACAATTTCTTCAAAACTGATCAAAACCACAGACTGCTAGTGGACGAGGTTAGAAGTTATATTTGTAAGGCATAGTTAACTATGAGACTGCTCAGCCTCCAACTGAGAGCAGGTTAAATCATTCTTTTTCCAAAATTTGATGTAGCAGCATTTGAATTTTTGTCTGATTTTCACGGAAGCTAATAGATTTTATCTCTTTGTGATTCTATTAAATTTTCTCTAAAGAACAGTAAGTGTGTGCAAGAGACATGCAACTGCATCATTGTGGTAATGGACTGCTAGTGCTGCATAGTGCTATCAATTATCTATTAATACACTATAATAAATTATGTACGTGCATGTCTATCTCATGGTAGAATCCCCCACAGTACGTGTGTGATCCTAGTACAAAGAAATAATGAATGCATTGAAAGGATTTATTAGATAATGAATTTTCATACAGGTAAACAAATGCTTGTCACATCTGACTCTGATACTAATTTAAAAAGAAAATTAAAAAGATTTCTATCGAAATGAAAAGGATGTAGGGTTGTGAAATCTACCACTGGTCCACAATGTAAACTAACAAGGAACAAGCATGGAATGGCAACACAATTGACTTGCTAACAGACCATAGATCCCAAGAAAATATTAGAAAACCCGGATGATACGAAAAGACACGAATATACAGTTGAGCCCCTCTAAGGCGGACACCATCGGGACCAACAAAATTGTCCATTATGGAGAGGGTGTCCTCTGGTCAGGGGTTTATTATACGTTATGTGGGTTATATTTGGGATTCAGTAAGTGTCCATTATAGAGGGATGAGGGGTGTCCTCTAAGAGGGGTTCCACTGTAGCGTTAGCTAGACAGAAAAAGAACCACATCAACAGCTACTCAAGCAAAATAATTTTGTCAGCAATTAAAACAAACAGTTTCATTCGAAGCTTCTGACAAACCAGGTTAACTTGCTCCAGCTAAAAAATTATAACTGCTTGACGTAGGTATAAAAGAGCGGAAAGCAGAGAAACAATACCAGTCCTGTGTCTGAGGTGTCTAAAGATGATCACTTTACATTGTAATTGTTAATGATGCACTGTAAACTATTGTAGAGAGTAGAGACTATTGTATGAATAGTGATGTAAGCATGTCAAAAACAAGTTTATGTGTGGCTTGGTCTATAAGGAATTTCAAGCATGCATGTGACTACTGTGAATAATTATACTTATAATACAGTATAAATACTATATAAACTATTGGTCTGTTCATAATCAACCTGCACTAGAATATTTCTCAGTCTGACTGTTAATGCATAGTTGTGGTTCATGGCTGAGTCTCAGCTGGATCTAGAGCAGCAGTGTGTGACAGCATTCAAGCAAGGCAACCATGACCAGGCAGTACAACTACTACCACAACTACAGCAACCTGGTAATGTTACTACTGAGTTTGAATACAATGGCAAAAGGTTACCACCGAACAAAGATGTGACACTTCTTCATCTTGCTGCTTATCATGGCTGGCTAGACATCATCAAGACTATACAGCAACATATCTCAATGTATGATGTCAGAGACAGTGAAGGTTTTACTCCATTGCATTATGCTGCAGCTGCTTCATCAGAGAATTGTTTAGAAATTATAAATTACTTAATTAGTGCATTAGGCTGTGATCCCAATGCTGAAACCACTAGAAGAAGTCTCCCGTTACATATCGCTTGTCGTCGTGGTAATTCAGACACAGCTAAATATTTCATAACAGAACAAAACTGTAACCCAAATGTTCAAGGTAACAATGGATGGACACCTCTACATTATGCTTCAGTAAATGGTCACATGAACATAATTCATTATCTTATTGCTGAACAAAGTTGTGATCCAAACTCTTTAGCAAATAATGGCGATCTCCCACTACACATTGCTTGTCTTAACTCTTTAGGGACCGACTTATTTTGACGAAAACTTGACTTGCTCTTAACTGACAGTTTGTCTTGCAATTTTCTACAACATGCAGTACGCTAGCTAGTCCAAACTAGCACCCTTTTCTCCTGGCATGTCAAGGTTTACGACCATGTACTAAAGTCTGAGTTGGCCACTCCCACTTCGGAACTGAAGCCGCTTAAGTGCTGCGACCTCGTCATTTTTGAGTTAATTTTGGTCTTCATTCAGCCCTGGTGACTGATACAAAAACCTGGTGGTGTCCAGGTGAGCAAACAGCACAGTTTAGACCATATTCTTTGCCAAAGTATGCATTTCCGGGCATCCTGAAGCCCCAAAAATGCCGAAAGCGGCGAGGGGCTCCGCCCCTTCGAACCCCGGATTAAAGGGGGGACACCCCCCTTTAAAAATCCCCCCGTCCTGCGTTCTATATATTTTAGTGGGGAGGGCGCGGCGAAAAACAGTGGGTTTTTTCAAGTAATTTGCATTAAACTTGATTTGACCTTCCTAGAGCACTTTTCACACTACTTATGACGTCTACAGTAGGTGGAGTCAATTTTGACGGATAAATCCGCTATAGGCCCTAAAGGGTTAATGGACACTTAGATGCTGTAAAATATTTTATTTCTGAGCATAACTGCGATCCAAATAGGCGAAACAAAAAAGGATCTACACCTCTTCACTACGCTTCTAGAAATGGTGACATGGCCGTCATCCAATACCTAATCACTGAACTAGGTTGTGACCCATCAATTTCAAACAACAATGGTTTTCCTCCATTACACATTGCTAGTCTCAATGGTCACTTGAACACAGTCAAATATTTCATCAGTAAACAGAAATGTGACCCGAACAGTCGAAGGAAAAATGGATCTACACCTCTTTACAGTGCTTCTAAAAATGGTCACATGGAAATCATCCAATACCTTATCACTGAACTTGGTTGTGATCCAAGAATTTTAACCAACGATGGCTTTCTTCCATTACACATTGCTAGTCTTAATGGTCATTTGAATGTAGTCAAATATTTTATCAGTGAACAGAAATGTGATCCAAACAGTCGAACTAACTATGGATCTTGTAGTAAACGCAGACTACTGGGCACCCAACTGAACAACTCTTAACAATCACTTGTACTTGTACTACTGTTTTCTATTGTATCATGTCAGTCACTATATAAGCCCTGGTGGCCCATCTCTCATCATGCCATGTCATGCCATGCTATGCTATGTTAGGGTCCGCAATGAAAAAAATAAAAGTCCGAGAATCTAGCCTTTACTGCAGTTACAAACAACACTATATACGTAACAAACAACTGCATATTCAAATCTCTGAAATCGTTACTCGTTGCTCTGCAATCGCTAGCTGAAATCGGCAACTTTCGTGACCTTTGACCTTGGGGTTAAATAATGTTGCATTCTCGACTCTTCGGGACAGTTAGCAGTCAGCGCTCTGTTTGCGCGTGCTTAGTACCGTCTCGGCAGTTCTTGCAACAGCTCAGATTGGCAGGCTTACCTCCCCAAATAAGCGTTTCAGGACTAGCAATCACTCGTGATTCCAACATATTTGGGCTTTACTTTTTGTGAAATTGAACAGAAAGATCTGTACCAATATTTTCTGATAGTACTAAGCCTAGGCACTGCATATAAAAAGTTTCAGCCGAAATGCTTACTGTTTGCCATCTGGCTGAAAAGGCTCAAAATATTAACCGTAATACAGAGAAGTATGACCATAAACGCGGCATCACTAGCACAAAACTAGCATCTAAGGAAAGATCTCCAACCGTAGCATCCGTTGCAAGTACAATCAGCAGCCACGCGCAACTTTTGAGCCTGCATTTTTGCGAAGAAAAATAGTGCTCTCCCGGGGGCGTGGCCAATCCCTCAAATTAGAACCACGCCCACCAGGAACCACTGTTTT
>OZ024786.1:13618486-13769563 GCA_964017065.1 Haliclona indistincta | reverse complement strand
ACGCCAAAACTCCTGTGGAAAAGAAAGAAGAATGACAGAAAGAATGAACAGACTTCACGAAACCCTCGGCGTGTTGCACATTGTAGAGTTAGCTCCTTAGTTTTGGTTTGCAGAAGGAGCTTTGCAGCTAAAGCCTACCTGCTTGCTATTGAAACTGCACTGCTAACCAGAAGACAGCAAAGTGCTGACCACAACCGAGACAGGGTGTGTCAAGTGGGCGTGACCATGAACACTGAGTAGGTAGCCATTGCTCTTGGCTTCGATAGGCTTTTTCTTGAGATGTCTACGCACCCCCAGAGCTGTCCTGAAGTTTAGATGGAATCTACAAGTAGCGAGGCAGTCAACTATGGGCGCTTTGGTCATCAGAGAGGTCCAAAATAGCTGTCATGGTGAGCCAGCCATACATAACTCGAGAACGAAAGCACTTTAGCAAAATCCACGAGTCACGTTGCAAGCCATTGTCGTGCTATGCCTGTTCATACCCTTACCGAGTTTCAGAAGTGAGCGATGGTCTCTGTAGCTCGATGGACAGAATGAATGAACGAACGAATGAACAGATTTCACGAAACCCTCGGCGTGTTGCACATTGTATAGAGTTAGCACCTTAGTTATGGTTTGCAGAAGGAGCTTTGCAGCTGAAGCCAACCTGCTTGCTATTGAAACTGCACTGCTACATGTAACCAGAAGACAGCAAAGTGCTGACCACAATTCAATCGAGACAAGGTGTGTCAAGTGGGCGTGACCGTGAACACTGAGTAGGTAGCCATTGCTCTTGGCTTTGATAGGCTTTTTCTTGAGATGTCTACGCACCCCCAGAGCTGTCCTGCTGTTTAGATGGAATCTACAAGTACCTAGGTAGTCAACTATGGGCGCCTTTGTTGTCAGAGAAGTCTAAGATGGCCGTCATGCAAGGTGAGCCAGCCATAACTCAAGAACGAAAGCACTTTAGCAAAATCCACGAGTCACATTGCAAGCCATGGTCGTGCTTAGCCTGTTCATACCTTAGTTGACGCGTAGAAGCGATCGCTGATCTCTGTAGCAGAAGAGACAGACAGACAGACAGACCGACCGACAAAGCAAGTACCGTAACCCTCGCGCATGCGCCGAGGGTTAATGAACAGATTCCACAAAACCCTCGGCGTGTTGCACATTGTAAAGTTAGCGTCTTGGTTACGGTTTGCAGAAGGAGCTTTGCAGCTAAAGCCAACCACCCTAGTGCTAACCAGAAGACAGCAAAGTGCTGAACCACAGGACAAGGTGTGTCAAGTGGGCGTGACCGTGAACACTGAGTAGGTAGCCATTGCTCATGGCTTTGATAGGCTTTTTCTTGACATATCTACGCACCCCTATAGCTGTCCTGTAGTTTAGATGGAATCTACAGGTACCTAGGTAGCCAACTATGGGCGATTTTGTCGTCAGAGAGGTCCAAGATGGCCGTCAAGGTGAGCCAGCTAGCCATAACTTGAGAACGAAAGCACTTTAGCAAAATCCACGAGTCAAATTGCAAGCCAATGCGGTGCTTATCATGTCATAACTTTACCAGCGCGTAAAAGTGATCGCTGTTCTCTGCAGCTCGATGGACAGCGAATTGCAAACCAAGTACCTTAACCCTCGCGCATGCGCCGAGGGTTAATGACAAACCAAGTACCGTAACCCTCGCGCATGCGCCGAGGGTTAATGACAAACCAAGTACCGTAACCCTCGCGCATGCGCCGAGGGTTAATGACAAACCAAGTACCGTAACCCTCGCGCATGCGCCGAGGGTTAATGATAGTGGTATGTGTAGGTGCTACACAATATTACGCTGCTATGTTCAAAGAAACAACACTTGAAATTCAATATAGCATCTTTATTTAATTCTAATGACTCAAATAATGATATTCATGACTCACCAAACGTCTGATTTTGTTGTAAAGATGAAGTACATTAATGATTCGAGTGCCATCCACTTGGCTGGTAGTGGGCGTGGTTTGGTTCCTTGGTGCTTGTACATCTCAGAATACAAGTGTCTGTAAAACACACAAAAAAACCAGATATCCTGAAGTGCACAAGAATATACTAACATGTACAAGAATACACAACCTGGTTATATGCACAAAGATATACTGACGTACGCAATCTTTTACTGATGTGCACAGTGATATACTGACACACACAAGGATATACTAACCTGGTGAGTCCAAAGTCAGCTATCTTAGCCAGCATCTCTCCTGACTCTTGTCTATGAACCATCACATTACGAGCAGCGAGATCACGATGGACACAGTTACTATGGAAACACAGAGAGTAAACAATAAAAGTAATTTTTTCCTAAAACAATATCACAGACTATGTTGCATAATGAAACACTACATGCTCAAAAAGAAAGAAAAATTAATTTTTAATCAGTGACTTATTACGATTATTTTTATTACATGAAAATACACACTTTTCCTTGGATTTTAATATTTCTTGTTGTCTGTTCAATTAGAGTAACACACTTACAGTGTAGATGCGAGGTAGTCCATTCCATCAGCTGTCTGCCATGCGAATGATAGTTGCTGTACTAGCTCCATGTGTGGTCTGGACTCCTTCAGCACTGCTAGTAGGTCACCTTGATTCATGTACTCCTCGATCAGTAACAATGGATAATCCCTACAAACACATAGATAGAGAGAAAATAATATTACATGTGACATCATAACAATAAAAAAATTTGAAATCTTGAACATGTAAATTTTGTTGATAGTGCACAAAATTTTTTAATTTTTAAAATTTTTGTTTCCTCGAAGTGTTATAGCGGATCCTCCCTCATGTGAAGTGTGTAGCTACATGTCACAGCAATGTGTCCTTACTTGGTGCAGACTGCTAGCAAGGTGACCACGTGACAGTGATCTACTTTAGCCATCTCCTTAGCCTCACGAAGGAAGTCCTCCATCTGCTGACTGTGGTGACCATGGCGAGCAATGAAGTCACTCACTGAGAGAGCAAGAGAGAGGGAAGGAGGGAGAGAGAGAGAAACATTAAACTCCAAATGACAACCAGAATCAACAAAGTGTCTAGCTGCCTCACAGAGGGTCACTGGTAGAGCCAGGACACCTGTGCACTAAGCAGTGTCTAGCTGCCTCAAAGAGGGTCACTGGTAGAGCCAGGACACCTGTGCACTAAGCAGTATATAGCTGCCCCACAGAGGATCACTGGTAGAGCCAGGACAACTGTGCACTAAGCAGTGTCTAGCTGCCCCACAGAGGATCACTGGTAGAGCCAGGACAACTGTGCACTAAGCAGTATATAGCTGCCCCACAGAGGATCACTGGTAGAGCCAGGACACCTGTGCACTAAGCAGTGTCTAGCTGCCCCACAGAGGATCACTGGTAGAGCCAGGACACCTGTGCACTAAGAAGTGTCTAGCTGCCCCACAGAGTGTCACTGGTAGAGCCAGGACGCCTGTGCACTAAGCAGTGTCTTACAAGTTGTGCATACAACTCCTGGAACCCAGGCTAAGAGCTCACAGGAGTACTGACTATGCCTTCCACTGCAGGTGTAGGCAGTCCCACCTGAACCTCTAGTGGTCAGTGAGACACAGCCAGTGCTAATCCTCAGTTACACACTCACATCTCAACTGCTTCACAGCTACTGATGAAGGCTGTTCGTGTTGCTGTCCTGGTAACTCAGTCACGATTCTGTGATAGACGTCTCCAAATGCTCCTTCTCCCAACATCTCCTTGTACGTGATAGTCTTGCGAGGAATCTGAAGATGCTCGAGACAAGATTGCAGCGACTGAAAGAGTGGGCTAGTGGGAGAGATCATGTTAGAGGAGTTGTTGTCGTCTTCGTCATCAGAGTCTGGTGACGGTGAGGGGTGTGGCTGGATGAATTCTAGAGAGAGGGAAAAAGATAGAAAAAATAAACGAAAGAGAGTGTGAACAGAGATACAAAAAAGATGGACGGATAGGCAGTGGGTGAAATAAGATTTCCTCCATGGCAATGCACGTAAAACACTAACAGAGACAGATGCACACTTTCTCTCTCACTCTCTCTCCCTCTCTCAATCTCTCTCTCTCCCTCCCTCTACTTCTTTCCCTCCCTCCCTCTACCTCTCTCAATCTCTCTCTCCTCCCACCTTCTCCCTCTCTCCTCCCTCCTCTCTCTCTCCTTCCTCTCTCAATCTCTCCCCCTTTCTCTCCTACCTCCTGTCAGTACGATATTTGCGCTGTTGTCATTTCTTCTCAGACAGTATCTCAAAGCAGTGGATGAGTTCACTAGCTTCATGTCTTGGAGATTCAAGAGGAACAGCATCGGAGAGGGCAGGCATAGAGGTAGCTCAGCATACTGAGAGCCGCTATCATACATGTTCTCAATTTGAATGTTAGTTTCTCTTTCGAAAGGATGCCATTCTTCCTTGCTAGGGTCACCCCACTCCCAGATAGCCTGTGAGTGAGTGAGTGAGTGAGTGAGTGAGTGAGTGAGTGAGTGAGTGAGTGAGTGAGAGAGTGTGTGAGTAAGCGAGTGCGTGGGTAAGTGAGTGTGTGAGTGGGTAAGTGGGTAAGTGAGAGAGTGTGTGAGTGGGTGAGTGAGTGAGTGAGTGAATGAGTGAGTGAATGAGTGAGTGAGTGAGGTGAGTGAGTAGGTGAGTGAGTAAGTGAGTGAGGTGAGTGCTAACCGGTAGATCTCTCATCTTCTGTCAAACATGGTCTGGTTTGTCCCACACGAATGGAGTCCGTTTGATTCGTTGTGAGTGCTTGATCCCTTGTGCTGTCCTAGACATATTGCTGAGGTTGTAATGGAAGGTCACTCCCTTGTCAGGCAGGTCGAATACATTGTTCTGGTCTGAATAGTTTGCCTCGATTTGAATAGAGTCGTCTGCTAACATTGCTTGCCATAGACCTGTTTCAGCAAGGTACTCCCACATCACCTGATAGAGATGGAGGGAGAGAGAGAGGGTGAGAGAGAGGGAGGGAGGGAGGGAGAGAGAGAGAGAGAGAGAGAGAGAGAGAGAGAGAGAGAGAGAGAGAGAGAGAGAGAGAGAGAGAGAGAGAGAGAGAGAGAGAGAGAGAGTGAATGAATGTGTGAGTGAGTGAACGAGCAAATGAATGAGTGAGTGAATGTGTGAGTGAGTGGGTGAGTGAATGAGCAAGCGAGCTAGTGAGTGTGTGGGTGAGCAAGTGAATGAGTGAGAGGACGAACTGTGTGTCACAGTTGAAGAGTAGTCTATTTCTCTTCCCCTTCAGCTTGAGTGTGAAGCAGAAAGCTAGCGTGTCTAGGATGATCAACCATCTTGGATATCCCCCTCACTAACCTCACCTCCACTTTCTCCCGCTTCAGCACCTACACAAAGAGAAATATATAAATAGACTACTCTTTTGGTACCCGCGTCGCCGAACTAACGCTATTTAAAGCCGGACACTTGCCCACAGGTTAGCGCCCTAGGTGAAGGTTGTCCTGCAGCGTTAAGAAATCTTAACTACCAGTAGTAGTTCTGGAAATCCTAACCTAAACAGTCATTCCAGTGGGGCATGATACGCCGCCATATTGTGACACGCCCACGTCACGTGGGCGCTAAGCCATAATTATGAATCAAGGTGTTCAGTAAGGATAGAGGATCACATGCAACATGATCATAGGACACTTGGTTCCTGAGACATGAACCTAAATGTAAAAAAAATATTTTTGCAAAAAAAAATTATGAGCTTCTTTTGCCGAAACTAAGTAACAATTTCCTAATAATACGTCTTTAAAGAATTGAAATGAACAGATTAAGTCAATTTGTGGTTACAGACTCTAGTGCTAGAGCAGTTGACAATAATGGAATTCATACTGACAACAATGAGTCAGCACTATCATCTTAATTGCATTGTATAACGATATTCATTGATAGAAGCCTCAGTGTGGTGCATTGTGAATCTACTTGATTTCAAACATTACTGCACGAAATAGCCTAGTCAGCATTTAAGCATCAGTGCTGCCTTAATTTCTTTGTATGTGAGGAAACAGATATTCAGTGAAATTAGTGTATGATTTATAATGGTAGCTATTATTGATTTTACAACAACAATGAAATAAATAATGAAAGAATGTCAAATGAAGTGTCCAGGAGAATAAGCTCTCGAGAAAGTCCATTGCCGGTCTGTAGACAATAACAAAAGTTAGCTCACACCCACCAGTGCATGCTTGTTAAACTTACAAGGTATGCTGATTATCTTGGTTGAGCAACAGAGAATATTATGTGTGTAATAAGGATCAGTGATTATGTATCAAATGTATTAGCTGCCTGGATAATAGATGAATTATACATGTACATCAGTTATGTATTGCAAATGTATGGCTGTACCTGCATGAGTGATGGTCATTGCAGTGCACAATAATAATTCGATGGAGAAGTGAATTACAAAAATGTCTGTTGCGTAGAGATAAAAGTTTGTGTGCTGTACATAGAACAATATAAACAATATTTCTGCTATACATAGTATTAAATGATCATTCAAAAGTCAACTCACATGTACAGCATCAAAGGGATGAGTATTAATTGCAGCAGAAATATCTGTATGGGTGTTAAAATTTACAATTATTTTCATGCAAGTGCAAACTAACACTTAGCAATAATTATGTTAATCACAAGTATAGCACACATGTAATATTACACACAATAGCTGCATGTCTCACATGTGTGGTTCTGTAGTCGGAAGAGTACTCATTGACATTACAGCTCTAGTTAAATGCTCTTTAGTGCATGGTATATCTGAACTCCTCAACCATTCACTCAACATCTCTCGCTTGCAGTCCTCTACTCTTCCTCTCTCCTCTCTGTCTATCCTCTCTAGTGTGGAATGTTCTATTCCCAAGAACAGACCAAGATTCATCCAATTGTTAATAGTTCTCAAAGCTATTATCAACGCTGCCAAGTGACTGTTATCTGCAGCAATTGATATGTACATTTAATTTACATTTGGAACATTCAAGTAATCTCACTTAGTTCTTCATCAAGGTTTGAAAAAAGGTGATTTAGATCCTTTTTGTGAGTGGCACAGGTAGCAGTCACATCTTCTTTGTTTATTGCTGCTATAAGCTGTATGCAAAATTACAATAATTATAAGTAATTGCATTATTATTCATTCTTACAAAGATATCCCTGCCTGCAAACAGGCTAAATTGATCAACACATTTTCTGACAGTAGAGTGGGTCTGAGGTGGTAGTATCTGATGCAATGAACATCTGAAATAATTGAGTTCATGAATGAGAGCCTGTGAAACAAGCTCATCAGCTTTGCTGCTGTCCATCAGCTCACACACAGAAGAGGGACTCAGTTGATAATATGGCTCATATTTCAGTACAAATTCTGTTTTAAAATCTTCATAAGTTTCATTATTACAACTGACAATGTATGGTTGGTGAAGAAGCATTGACTTGGCTACATTCTCAATAGGAAATAAATCTTTAATAGAAGGAAATTGTATGTCAATTGTCCAGTTTCTGAGAAGAGAATGAGAGATCAGATATTCTGACGTCTTTAAATTGGAACAGAATTGCTGTTGCAAGTCCAGTATTAGTCTGATCACTGCACTGTGGTGCTTGTAGCACTCAACTGGTCTACTGGCGGCTTTGTGTGATACCAACACTAATACTCTCTGATTGTCAATGAGCTCAACTATTGTTCTAATTCCTTCTTCATTTTCCCACGATATACCATTGTTCCAGACATTACATCCAGTTTGATCATGATGAAATGTGTCGTGATTGCCACCAGCTAAAGGAAAGGTGTATGCTAGACGAAGGAGAAGGACATGAAGAAATCGGCTAGTGAAAAACTGGTATTCTTTGCAACTTAGGTACCAGCCAAAACTGAAACCATCACCTGGAAAAATAATTGGACGACACATATTTAGCAATGAAGGAAAGAAGAAATACTTTTCTTTGTTTCTTTGTGAAAAATCCTCAATACTTTGTAACAGATTTGTTTCAATGCCAGACAGATTTACACAATGGCAGAGCTCAAGAGTCTGTAAGAACCCAATAAGCATTTCAAGATTATATTGTGGAAAGAGTTTTTTCAGAGTTGATGAACAAATGATTCCAGTTATCACTGATTTAACTTCACCAAATAATTTTCCATTGATATCTTTCAATAGAACTTCAATATTCACTATTATCCAGCTCTCTTCTAATATTTGTTGGTTCTTCAGAAAAATGATCATTCCTCTGTCATTTAGTGTTGTAAGAAATCTTGAAAGAGATACTGATTGAGTAGGAATTGGACAATCTTCATGAGTAGCTAATAATATCAGCTCTTCAAGTGTGCAATGGACCATCTGTGGTTTCGATTTAAAGAAAGCATAAAGCAAATGACAGTAATAGTTCATTGATGGTGCTCTGGAAGATATACTTAACTGACTCTGGCATAACAATGATATAAACTTTCGAGTACTTTTTGAGTCAAATTTGCGGCAATCCATTGTAACGAGTTCCATAAAATATCCATGTGTCATATTCCTTCTCAGAATATTTGTAATAAAAGTTGACTTGCTTTGAAGTTCCATTTTACTAAGCAAATCAGCATGACTACCAACAACTATTAAACCTGATTTAACAGCAGTTCTGCAAGTTGAATTTTCGATGAAATTAAGCCAATAATGTAGTTGCCTTTTAATTTCTTCGTCTGTGTTCTTAAGGCCTATTACATTGATGAATGTGGCAGGTGACTGCTGCATCACAGTCTCCATGACAGCAGAGTGACTGGAATGATATTCTGCTTGTCCTGCCAGGTCAAAAACAACCATATTGCCTACTTCCCAACTCTCTATAAGAGATGGGACTATACCAGCAGTGCGGGTCTCGACTTTTTCAATTTTTTTCATAGAATCCAGCCAATTGATAGATTGCTTTGCAGCTCTCATTTCTATGACTTTAGCTAGAGTGGTCTTACCAGCAGCACTGTTACCAACAAGAACTGTTTTACCAAATTTATGAATTGGAAAATCTCGTGATGAATCAACAAGTGGTTCAAATATTTTTAGTACTTTATAGTGACGCTTAGCCAGATCAATGCAAGTATTACCATATACGTCCTTAGCCATTATGTCAACTTGTGTATTGCGCAGTAACCATTGTACCATGTCACTCAGTCCATAATAGCAACCCCAGTGTAGAATTGTTCGACATTCGTGGTTAAAAATTGTTGGATCACAACCTACCTCAGTGATAAAGTATTGGATTATGTCCATGTGACCATTTTGAGAAGCATAGTGAAGAGGTGTAGATCCTTTGTTAGTTCGACTGTTTGGATCACATTTCTGTTCCCTGATGAAATATTTGATTGTATTTAAATGACCATTAAGACTAGCAATGTGTAATGGAAGAAGACCATTGTTGTTTGAAATTGTTGGATCACAACCTAGTTCAGTGACAAGGTATTGGACTATGTCCATGTGACCATTTTGAGAAGCACAGTAAAGAGGTGTAGATCCATAGTTAGTTCGACTGTTTGGGTCACACTTCTGTTCACTGATGAAATATTTGACTATATTCAAATGTCCATTAAGGTGGCGGTACACGTTTGCTCATTAATTATTCATGAGTTATAAGCAAAATATTATGCGAACACTGTATCAAGACGAAACGCGCTACAATGGCGCAAAGACAAGTAACAGAGGCACCAAGGACTGTTCTTCTGCAGCAATCTTAAAGCTAAGTTCAGATGTAAAGTGGCTAGGCAGCAGCGACCACAAAGCACATCGTTGAATTTTTCGAGTTTCTGCGTCAACTTTTGTCCCTGCCTTGCCAGAGAAACACGAAAAAACACCGCCAATCGATGGTTCTACATCCAGCGGAGGGCCATTCCTAGTCTGCAGATGTCCTGATAAGCTAGCGCCGAGAAATGACACAATATGTTAAAACTCAAGGGCGATCCCGCGCCTTCTTCGAGCCACAAATCTCAAACTACTTCTTTTACGACAATATTTTTAGTCACTGGCCCTGCCCATGCCTTTGTAGAACCGAGAAAACCTGGCCACACGGTCCACTGAATAGAGCTGATCGAAAACTTTGACGCAGAAAAAGTCCACCAGTACCGAGTCTCCAGTAAACCGCGAGCCAACCACAGCTGTATTAGTACATACATGACATGATGATATTCATAGTGCGCATTATATGCGCAATATTGTACGCACTAAATAGGGTACCGCCACCTTAAGACTAGCAATGTGTAATGGAAGAAGACCATTGTTGTTTGAAATTGTTGGATCACAACCTAGTTCAGTGATAAGGTATTGGATGATGTCCATGTGTCCATTTTGAGAAGAACAGTGAAGAGATGTAAATCCTTCATTAGATTGACTGCTTGGGTCACGTTTCTGTTCATTAATGAAATATTTGACCACATTCAAATGACCATTACGACTAGCAATGTGTAATGGAAGAAGACCATTGTTGTTTGAAATTGTTGGGTCACAACCTAGTTCAGTGATAAGGTATTGGATGATGTCCATGTGACCATTTTCAGAAGCACAGTAAAGAGGGGTATGGCCGTTTTTGGTTCGACTGTTTGGGTCACATTTCTGTTCAGTGATGAAATATTTGACTGCATTCAAATGACCATGAAGACTACCAATGTGTAATGGAAGCAAGCCAGCGTTGTTAGAAATTGTTGGATCACAACCTAGTTCAGTGATAAGGTATTGGATGATGTCCATGTGACCACCGTGAGCAGCATAATGTAGTGGAGTATATCCTAGACGACCTTGAATATTCGGGTGACTATTTTGTTCTTTGATGAAATATTTTGCAGCATCTAATTGACCATTCCAGCAAGCAATGTGTAATGGAAGATCACCATCACCATCTAAAGTGTTTGGGTTGCAACCTAGTTCAGTGATTAAATAATTGATAATGCTCAAATGACCACCTTCAGTAGCATAATGTAGAGGTGTAGATCTGTTTAAGGTTCGACTGTTTGGGTCACATTTCTGTTCACTGATGAGGTATTTGACAGTATTCAAATGACCTTTAAGACTAGCAATGTGTAATGGAAGAAGACCACTGTTGTTCGAAATTGTTGGATCACAACCTACCTCAGTGATAAAGTATTGGATTATGTCCATGTGACCATTTTGAGAAGCATAGTGAAGAGGTGTAGATCCATTGTTAGTTCGACTGTTTGGATCACATTTCTGTTCCCTGATGAAATATTTGACAGTATTCAAATGACCTTTAAGACTAGCAATGTGTAATGGAAGAAGACCATTGTTGTTTGAAATTGTTGGATCACAACCTAGTTCAGTGACAAGGTATTGGACTATGTCCGTGTGACCATTTTGAGAAGCACAGTAAAGAGGTGTATATCCATCTTTAGATCGACTGTTTGGATCACATTTCGTTTCACTGATGAAATATTTGACTGTATTCAAATGACCATTAGAACTAGCAGTGTGTATAGGAAGAAAGCCATTGATGTTTGAAATTGTTGGATCACAATCTAGTTCAGTGATTAGGTATTCAATGATGTCCACGTGGCCATTTTGAGAAGCACAGTAAAGAGGTGTACATCCATCTTTTGTTCGACTGTTTGGGTCACATTTCTGTTCACTGATGAAATATTTGACAGTATTCAAATGACCATTAAGACTAGCAATGTGTAATGGAAGAAGACCATTGTTGTCTGAAATTGTTGGATCACAACCTTGTTCAGTGATAAGGTATTGGATGATGTCCACATGACCACTTTGAGAAGCACAGTAAAAGGGTGTAGAACCTTGGTTAGTTCGACTATTTGGGTCACATTTCTGTTCACTGATGAAATATTTGACAGTATTCAAATGACCATTAAGACTAGCAATGTGCAATGGAAGAAGACCATTGTTGTTTGAAATTGTTGGATCACAACCTAGTTCAGTGATAAGGTATTGGATGATGTCCATGTGACCATTTTGAGAAGCACAGTAAAGAGGTGTATATCCATCTTTAGATCGACTGTTTGGATCACACTTCTGTTCACTGATGAAATATTTGACTATATTCAAATGACCATTAAGACTAGCAATGTGTAACGGAAGAAAGCCATTGATGTTTGAAACTGTTAGATCACAACCAAGTTCAATGATAAGGTATTGGATGATGTCCATATGACCATTTTGAGAAGCAAAGTAAAGAGGTGTAGATCCAATTTTGCTTTGACTATTCGGATCACATTCTTGCTCAGAAACGAAATATTTTACAGCATTGAAGTGTCCATTAAGACAAGCAATGTGTAGTGGCAGAACACCATTGTTGTCTTGGGTATTTGGATCACAACTTTGTTCAGCAATATGATATTGAATTATGTTCATGTGACCATTCACTGAAGCATAATGTAGTGGTGTCCATCCATTTTTACCTTGAACATTTGGGTTACAGTTTTGTTCTGTTATTAAATATTTAGCTGTGTCTAAGTTTCCGCAACAACAAGCAATATGTAACGGGAGACTTCTTGCGGTTTTGACATTCGGATCACAGCCTAATGTGTTAATTAAGTAATTTATCATTTCTAAGCAATTCTCTGATGAAGCAGCTGCAGCATAATGCAATGGAGTGAGACCTGCACTGTCTCTGACATCATACATTGAGATATGTTGCTGTATAGTCTTGATGATGTCTAGCCAGCCATGATAAGCAGCAAGATGGAGTAGTGTCACATCTTTTTTCGGTAACAAGCCTTTCACATCGAATTCAAACTCAGTAGTAACATCACCAGGTTGCTGTAGTTGTGGTAGTAGTTGTATTGCCTTGTCATGGTTGCCTTGCTTGAAAGCTGTCACACACTGCTGCTCTAGATCCACCTGAGACTCAGCCATGAACCACACTTATGCAATAACAGTCAGACTGAGAACTGTTCTAGTGCAGGTTGATTATGAACAAGTCATAGCATTTAAAAATAGATTATAATTTCCTGTCACATGCCAATAAGGTGATGTGATTTATACTGCATTATAAGTATATTTACTGTTGTCACATGCATGCTTGATAGACCATGCCACTCACAAACTTGTTATTGACATGCTTACATCACTATTCATAACTAGTCACTACATCCACCACTCTCTACAACAGTCTACAGTGCATCACTAACAATTACATGTAAAGTGACCAACTTTAGACACCTTCTTGCACATGGCACTGAGGTACAGCTATGTGGGTGAGCACAAGCCTCGATCTGTTGGAGTCTGCTCTCACCTGGCCTGGTTTCCAAAAAGAATCCTATCCTAAAAGGCTCTTTAAGATGAGCCATGTTGAGCTCTTAAATCCAGGCAGCTGTCACCATTACTGTAACATATCAGGATGGAGAGACGGTCCGCTAACACTGCCAATACTTGTTCAACGTGGTTGAACTGACAATAGTCAAGAGTTAAGTTTGTGACCTTTGACCCCAGTTGAATGTCTGCCCATAATAGGACTCAAAACATTGAATAACAGAACTGAAAATATACTGTAAGTCCTGTTGATGTAAGTATAACGGTTAAGTTGTTATACTCAAATCAACAGTTTAGGTTTCAAGATGATGAAACTGCTTCATCAGTCTCAGCTGGCGATTTAGTTCTCTTTCATTTGCTGTCAATGTCTGTTTCTGTCTTGCTATGACTATCATTGTCATCTTCTCTTTTTTCCTGTTACATGATAATTGTACTTGGTTTAGTTGTTGTACATCCTCCTCTCCAGTAGGTTCACTCCAGTAGGATCTATGAACACCTGTGTTCGATCATGGGATTAATTATGTTTCTAATATCTATACATTACATGTGCGTAGGCACAGTATGTTGTAGTGTATCTATGAACAGTGTTATGGATTCCTCATAGTGTGGGATGTTGTCATAACGTCCCACATCCCACCTGTCACATAGCACAAAAAAAACTAATTTTAACTAACCCACTTACAAGTGACTAAAAGCATTATGATAGCTACATGTACTACTCTAGCTCTGACTTTAGCTAAGAATTATAATTGAATTCATAGCGATAACACTAGCAAGTTAATTACATTAAATAATGATATTCATAGACAGAAGAGTCAGTGCAGTGCATCAGGAATTGACATTAAACAATTTTGGTGCATGAAATAGCTTAGTCAGCATTCAGCAACATACAGTCACCATCTTAAAGAGAAAAGATTACAAGATGCTTTGAAGTAAACTAGTGGACTCTTCCAGTTAGCAATTTTTAAACCCTGTACAATGATGTGGATGCATTATTTGTACAATGAAGACATACTCATAAACAAAGAAATAAGTTCCAAAAGTCAGATATTATTGAGTACTAAATGACAAAACAAGCAAGCAGGCTAAGCAACTTTTATGAAAAACTACACATATGACGTGCCAATGCAATCCGCATAGCGAAGAAAAAAAGGAATTTGAATGTCTGCTAACACTGCCAATACTCGTTGAACGCGCATGCATGAACTGACAATAGTTGCAAAAAACTAGAGAACTTGTTGAACTGTCGGTAGCAAAGAGTTAATTTTATGACCTTTGACCCCAATTGAATGTCTGCCTATAATAGGACTCAGTCAAACAATTGATTGACAGAACAAAAATATACTGTAAGTCAATTTTGCCTTGTTGATGTAAGTATAATGGTTAAACTGCTTCAGTCTCAGCTGGTGATTTAGTTCTCTTTCATTTGCTGTCAATGCCTGTTTCTGTCTTGCTAGGACTATCATTGTCATCTTCTCTACTTTCCTGTTCTCATTCAACATGATAATTGTACTTGGTTTAATAGTTGCTATGCATCCTCCTCACCAGTAGCTAGGCTCTCATGTAAGTGAGAGCCCAGCTACTGGTGAGGAGGCTCCACTTACATGACTTTTGGCTCGATTCTGCATCGAGTGTGTGCATTATCTCTATAGCTCACATTATACTGTTAATGGCATAGTTACTTAAATCTATGAACACCTGTGTTCATGGGATTACGTTTCTAATAGCTATACATGTGCGTAGGCACAGCATGTTGCAGTGTATCTATGAACAGTGTTATGAATTCCTCATAATGTGGGATGATGTCATAACGTCCCACATCCCACCTGTCACATAGCACTAGAAATCTAATTCTAACTAGCCTACTTACATGTGACTAAAGTATTATGATAGCAACCTGTACTACTCTCTGACTGTGAGAATTATAATTGAATTCATAACTATGACAACACTAACAAGTTAATTACATTAAGTAATGATATTCATTGATAGAAGAGTCAGTGTAGAGCATCAAGAATTTATATTAAACATTAATTTGGTGCATGAAATAGCTTAGTCAGCAGTCAGCAGGAATTTAAATGTCCAATAACACTGCCAATACTTGTTGAACATGGTTGAACTGACAATAGTTGCAAAAACACTAGAGAACTTGTTGAAATGACGATAGGAAATGAAGAGTTAATTTTGTGACCTATGACCCCAGTTGAATGTCTGCCCATATAGGAATCAAAACATTGATTGACAGAACTGGAAGTATACTACTGTAAGTCAATTTTGCCCTGTTGACGTAAGTATATTGGTTAAACTGCTTCTGTCTCAACTGGTGATTTAGTTCTCTTTCATTTGCTGTCAATGCCTGTTTCTGTCTTGCTAAGACTATCATTGTCATTTTCTCTATTTTCCTGTTCTCATTGCACATGATAATAGTACTTGGTTTAATAGTTGCTGTGCAGCCTCCTTACCAGTAGCTAGGCTCTCATGTAAGTGAGAGCCTACTGGTGAGGAGGCTCTCACTTACATGACTTTCGGTTCGATTCTGCATCGACTGTATGCATGACTTCTATAGCTCACAGTATACTGTTAATGGCATAATATTTTATACTTGAATCTATGATCTCTTGTATTCATGGGATTACGTTTGTAATGTACTTAGGCACAGCATGTTGTAGTGTGTGTATCTATGAACAGTGTTATGAATTCCTCGTAATGTGGGATGTTGTCACCTGTCACATAGCACTAGTTCGCTAGAAATCTAATTATAACTAACCTACTCACCTGTGACTAAAAGCAATATGATAGCTACATGTACTACTCTCTGACTTCGATGCTAGCCAAGAATTATAATTGATGTGACAACACCAGCAGGTTAATTACATTAAGTAATGATATTCATTGATAGAAGAGTCAGTGCAGTGCATCATGAATTTATATTAAACATTAATTTGGTGCATGGAATAGCTTAGTCAGCATTGAGCAACAAGTACACAGGCACCTTCTTAAAGAGAGAAAGATTACAAGATGCTGTCAAGTAAACTAGTGGAGTCTTCCAGTTCGGGAGGAATTTTTTAGACAGCAGCAGCAGCGATGTGTTCCAGGACTACAGCATTCAGATCTTGCTAAGCAGTTCCTCTCTCTCGTTGCTAGTAACACTAAGATGCAGCGGCTCTACTGTGAACTAAGAGAACTAGTCGACTCATCATAACATGTATGCATGTGTACGTTCAATTACTCACAATTGAATTTTAATGATTGTTATAGTGATAAAATAAAATGATCACTTTACTTAACACGTCCTAGTGATTGTCCAAGAGAGAATTCCAAAGCCGGTCTATAGTGGGAAATTATTCATTCAATTTTCATTGTTAGCATGTCATGTGTGATACTCACAGGGTAATCTGGTGTAGTGAATTGAAGTGGTCCATAATAATAGTGTAGTGATAAGTGTTCTGAAATAACAATATTAATGTATAATCTACACTAGTATATGTTTTATCTCACTTAGCTGCTTGCTGCACAGTACTTTTCTTCAATAGTCTTAGCTGTACGATTATCATCCATATTTCTCAGAGCTAATACCACATCTTCCCAAGCTGCGTCTGGCTTGAATTTAAACCATCGATCTATCATATCATTCCTTCTGTCTGGAATATTTCTATGATCTAAGTCCACTTGTTCTAGTGTTGCTTGTTTAAGACCAAGTTGCTGTCCAAGCGTTTTCCAATCATTCACATTTTTTTAGCTCATTTGTTAACTTGCCTATGTCACACACTTTCTATAATAATTATAGCGTAATGTTATCACTCATATGCATTAACAAGTCTTCTCACCAGTTTGTGTCGTCTTGCACTGGTTGACTGAGTAATACTAGTTTCCTGTACAGGTTCATCTCTTTTCTCTAGCCTTGGATTGTGATATATGACGAAGGAAGTATTAGGTTTAGTAGTCCCCAAGATCTTCACTCGATATGCCTTCAATGGAGTCACCTCTAGCTGAGCCAGGCTCACCATTCCATTGTAACAGAATAGTGCATGAAGGAGCAAAAACTTCAACAGAAGTATCATCTTCAGATTTGTCTGACTCACATCTATCAACTGCAGCTTTGTCAATCTGAATTATTAATTTGAATTAGCTGCAATAACAAGATATATGATAGCTTCCTCAAGTGGTGTACAATGTGGAATTATTTCCCAGCCATCCACAATTATAGGTGGATTTCCAGTGATTTCTAAATTAATGCGATCGTCTTCGAATTGGAAATATTGTGGATTGGCAGGATCTTCTGTCCATTCATCATTTTTCATTTGTTTCTTGTACTGTATAAAAATTGCTATAATTATTTTGAATTTGCAATTGACGTACCTTATTAACTTTAAAGGAAATATTTGTCAAAACCACAAAGCGAAAGGTGATGTTAACTGAGTCTGGAATCGACCTGTAAAACTTTAGCGCAAAATAATGCAGCTTGGTACCAACTGATGCAGTAGCCCCAATAATTGAGAATCTCTTACGCATGACAGTAGCATATTGTGTGTCAGCATTGAACACTCCATCTCTCTCTACAAACTTGTATGGTGGATCTTGGGAACATTTAGCAATGATGAACTTGAAATTTGTAGCATCTTCTTCATTTGAAATAACTGCACAATGTTGAATATTGACAGCCACATCTTTTAAGAACACTTCACTGCATGATATCCAGTAGATTGCACTGATCAGCTTTCAGTAGATTGCACTGATCAGCTTGAACGAAGGAGAAGAACATGAAGAAATCGGCTAGTGAAAAACTGGTATTCTGGAACCGGTTTGCAACTCAGGTACCAGCCAAAACTGAAACCATCACTTGGTAAAATAATTGGACGGCACATATTTAACAACGAAGGAAAGAAAAAGTACATTTGGTTTCTTTGTGAAACATCTTCGATACATTGTAATAGATTTGTTTCAATGCCAGACAGATTTACACTATGGCAGAGCTCAAGAGTCTGCAGAAAAACAACTAGAATTTCAATATTAAACTGTGGAAAGAGCTGTTTGAAAGTAGACAAGCATAAAATTCCAGTGTTAACGTTGTTGCCCAAAAGATGTTGATCTTTGAATTCTTCAAGGACTGGCATGATATCTTTCTTAACTGTCTTTAACATTGATTCAATGTCCACCACTATCCAGCTCTTCTCTAATTGTGGTTGATTTTTAAGAAAAAGTATCAATCCCCTTTCACTGAGTGTTGTAAGAAGCTCAGCAATGAATGCTGTTTCTTTTGGAAAGATCTCAGGTATTGAACCCATAAGATCTCCAAGTACACATATACTCATATGCAATTTCCATTTCATTAGAAATGCATACAGCAAGTGACAGTAGCAGCTCACTGGAGGTAGCCTAGCAACAATAGATTGATTGCTTTTATAGAGCAGTGATACAAACTCTTGATTGGCTTCAGATTCAATGTCTTGATAGTCTATAGTAACATATCCCATGTAGTCTTGATGATCTGATCTTTTTTGCATTTTATTTCTGATAAGAGTTGATTTGCTTTGAATCTGTTCATGACTAAGCTCATGATCATAACTGCCAACAATTATCAAACAGGATTTAGTAATAGTTTTACAAGTGATATTATCGATGAAGTTAAGCCAGTAGCCAAGTTGCTGCAATATCTCATCATCTAGGTTGTTGAGATCTAATACATTGATGAATGTGGCAGGTGATTGATGCATCACAGTCTCCATGACAAAAGAATGACTGGAATGATATTCTGCTTGTTCTGCCAAGTCGTATAAAACTAGATTTCCAAATTCACTAGTTTCTATTATTGATGGTACTATACCAGCATCAGATCTGTGCTCAATAATTATTGTGTTATCGGATGAAGTAAGTTGCTTGATGCCTTGCTGATTGATAGCTTTAGCCAGAGAGATCTTACCAGCGCTATTATTACCAGTAAGAATAATTGTCTTACCAAACGTATGCATCAGATGATTATTAAATGATCCTATGAATGGATCAAGAAAACGAACCATTTCTAACTTCGAATTTTCATTTGCCAGATCTCCTATGGTACTGCACCATTTGTCTCTTGTCATTAAATCAATTCTTTTATCACGTAAGAGCCATTGTACTACTGGAACATGGCCTCTAATGGCTGCTAAATGAAGTATTGTTCTACCATTATTATCAATCACCTTCGGGTCACAACCTACAGGGGCGGATACAGGATTTGAAAAAGGGGGGGCCAACAGGGGCTTAACTAGGGTGCGAAGAATGAAAGAGAAGGTGCGCGCGTAAGCGCGCGCGATTTTTTGAAATATCTAATTAATATTCATTGAAATGACGTCATTTCCGCTCATTGATCATTGTCAATGCGGGCGTGTTATGTATACAGATTGCAATAAATAGAACTCAGAACGTGTATGTACGCTTTCCGTTTCTGCTAGGACTCTACTGAGACCGTACGCCTGTTTTGAAAGGTTGAAACTTGGATCCCTTGGAACTTCGACCTCTCTTCATGGTTATAGACTTGATACTACTGTACTAGTAGTCCCCAGCTAGCTGCTCGTCATGTATATGTATGAGCTCGTGCGCGTGTTAACGATCGAGAGGCGTGGCAATCAATAAAATAGTCTATGAATTAATTAAACGTGCTCGCGAAGGGGGGGGAATTGGCACCCGATTCCCCCCCTGGATCCGCCACTGACCTAGTTCAGTGATTAGGTATTGGACGATATGTAAATGACCACATTGAGAGGCATAATGTAGAGGAGTGTACCCATGCTGACCTCGACTATTAGGATCACAGTTGTGATCAGCTATAAAATATTTTACAGCATTTAAGTGACCGTTAAGACTAGCAATGTGCAATGGAAGAAGACCATTGTTGTTAGAAATTGTTGGATCACAACCTAGTTCAGTGATTAAATAGTGGATGATGCTGATGTGACCATTTTGAGCAGCATAATGTAGTGGAGTATATCCTTTACGACCTTGACATGACGGATCAATATTTTTCTCTGTGATGAAACATTTTGTAGCATCTTTCCAGCAAGCAATGTGTAATGGAAGATCACCATCACCATCACCATCTAAAGACTTTGGATCACATCCAAGGTCATCAACTAAATACTTGATAATGGTCAAATGACCACCTTCAGCAGCATAATGTACATGTAGAGGTGTTGATCTGTTCAATGTTCGACTGTTTGGGTCACATTTCTGTTCCCGGATGAGGTATTTGACTGTAATAAAATGACCATTAAGACTAGCAATGTGTGATGAAAGAAGACCATCGTTGTTTGACATTTTTGGATCACAACCTAGTTCAGTGATAAGGTATTGGATGATGTCCATGTGACCATTTTGAGAAGCACAGTAAAGAGGTGTAGATCCGTCTTTTGTTTGACTGTTTGGGTCACATTTTTGTTCACTGATGAAATATTTGACCGTATTCAAATGACCGTTAAGACTAGCACTGTGTAATGGAAGAATACCACTGTTGTTTGAAATTGTTGGATCACAACCTAGTTCAGCGATAAAGTATTGGATGATGTCCATGTGACCATTTTGAGAAGCACAGTGAAGAGGTGTAAATCCGTCTTTTGTTTGACTGTTTGGGTCACATTTTTGTTCACTGATGAAATATTTGACCGTATTCAAATGACCGTTAAGACTAGCACTGTGTAATGGAAGAATACCACTGTTGTTTGAAATTGTTGGATCACAACCTAGTTCAGCGATAAAGTATTGGATGATGTCCATGTGACCATTTTGAGAAGCACAGTGAAGAGGTGTAAATCCGTCTTTTGTTTGACTGTTTGGATCACATTTTTGTTCACTGATGAAATATTTGACCATATTCAAATGACCATTAGAACTAGCAGCATGTAATGGAAGAAAGCCATTGTTGTCAGAAATTGTTGGATCACAACCTAGTTCAGTGATAAGGTATTGGATGATGTCCATGTGACCATTTTGAGAAGCACAGTAAAGAGGTGTTGATCCGTCTTTTGTTCGACTGTTTGGGTCACATTTTTGTTCACTGATGAAATATTTGACCGTATTCAAATGACCGTTAAGACTAGCACTGTGTAATGGAAGAATACCACTGTTGTTTGAAATTGTTGGATCACAACCTAGTTCAGCGATAAAGTATTGGATGATGTCCATGTGACCATTTTGAGAAGCACAGTGAAGAGGTGTAACTCCGTTTTTGTTTCGAATATTAGGATCGCATTTATGCTCAATGATAAAATATTTTATAGCATTCAAGAGACCTTTCCTGCAAGCATAATGTAATGGGAGATCACCGAAGTTGTCTAAAGTATTTGGGTCACAACGTTGTTCAGCAATAAGATAATGAATTATTTTCATGTGACCATTCACTGAAGCATAATGTAGTGGTGTCCATCCATTGTTACCTTGAACATTTGGGTTACAGTTTTGTTCTGTTATGAAATATTTAACAGTGTTTAAGTTGCCATCAAGACATGCAATATGTAATGGAAGATTTTTCTTTGTGGTTTTGGCATTGGAATCACATCCTAATGTGTTAATTAAGTAATTTATCATTTCTAAGCAATTCTCTGATGAAGCAGCTGCAGCATAATGCAGTGGAGTGAGACCTTCACTGTCTCTGACATCATACATTGAGATATGTTGCTGTATAGTCTTGATGATGTCTAGCCAGCCGTGATAAGCAGCAAGATGGAGAAGTGTCACGCCTTTATTTGGTAGAAAGCTTTTGTCATTGTTTTCAAACTCAGTAGTAACATCACCAGGTTGCTGTAGTTGTGGTAGTAGTTGTACTGCCTGGTCATGGTTGCCTTGCTTGAATGCTGTCACACACTGCTGCTCTAGATCCACCTGAGACTCAGCCATGAACCACAATTATGCAATAACAGTCAGACTGAGAAATAAGGAATGCGTTGATTATGAGTAAACCATACAGACTAATAGTTTTCACAGCATTTTTATAATTATAAATTCATGTCACATGACTGCAAGATCATGTGATACATACCGCAATATATACAGTTGATAACTTATGGGCAGCATTATCCAATCAGAAACTAGCTTGCATATGTAATGCTAGCTGTACAACAAACAAGGAAGCTGTATCGCCACTTTAAGTCATCTTCATCCTGATGATGTAGCTAACTATGTCAATATACAACTACAATCTGCCAAATCATGTCTATAAAGAAAATTAAAAAGATTTCTATCGAAATCAAAAGGATGTAGGGTTGTGAAATCTACCACTGGTCCACAATATTAGGGAGGCACGGTAGTGACTCCCTATGTAGGGATGAACGAGAAAACAAGATGGCGGCTACATACAATGTATTAGCGTTCAAACGCTGATATTTCGCCTGGTGTTGAATTGTATACGTCTTTAGACACTTAGATCTGCTCTCTGGCGTTGCCCCATCTTACAGTAGCAAGGAGATTGCTCGAAATTGTTACTAAAGTGACGAACCTGGAAACGGTGAAAATCGAGTTTCGTCATCTTCGTTTTCTTCTTTCTTTCTTTCTTTCTTCTTTCTTTCTTCAACTCGCCTAGCGCCTTTACGCGAGCAGTGCTGAGACCAAAACATCCACGAACAGTCGTGAAATTCTCCTGGCATGTGCCTTTTGAGCTTTGTTTTTAGCGTAACGGTGATCTAAGTTTCGCGATTTCTCGATCGTGATCCATTGTCAGCTTAGTGTTAGACGCCATTATTGTGATTGCGCAATACGCACGTGACCAAGCAATGGGTAGCGCACGTGACCAAGCAGCTAAAGTATCGCTGCGCCGTGTGGATCACTTTCACGGAGAACACACACCCGGCATTTGTCTGGAGTCTTCGAAGAACGGTAAGCTCGTGTAGGATCGCCATTCTGCACTTGCCAGATAATTATAACCGCCGTATAGGTCTACAAACAAGTGTGGGCGGGGCTCGTATGCACTGCATATGCATGCGTAGGCGACCAGGCAGACCTGATACGTACAGCTTAACAATTTTAGCTACAAGTTTAAGAAAAGCCATCAACAACAGGAATACTAAAATAATGGCGGAAGCAAAGACTTCTCCGTACATGCATGATATTGAACTGCACTTCACTAAAAAGAAAAAAGGACACAAACAAGAAATTAAAAAGATTTCTATCGAAATCAAAAGGATGTAGTGATGAAGAAATCTACCACTGGTTCACAATGTAAACCAACAAGGAACAAGCATAGAATGGTAACACGATTGACTTGCTAACAGACCATAGATCCCTACATCAGTGGCTGTACATAAGATCAATATTTTGTCACAAGCTGAATTCTATTCAAAGTGTCAGTCAACAGTAAATAGCTTAACTAGCTATAGTCTGGCCACAGCAGCCACTGATGTAGGGATCTATGGTCTGTTAGCAAGTCAATCGTGTTACCATTCTATGCTTGTTCCTTGTTGGTTTACATTGTGAACCAGTGGTAGATTTCTTCATCACTACATCCTTTTGATTTCGATAGAAATCTTTTTAATTTCTTGTAAACTAACAAGGAACAAGCATGGAATGGTAACACGATTGACTTGCTAACAGACCATAGATCCCTACATCAGTGGCTGCTGTGGTTGGTTATAGCTAGTTCAGCTAGTTGCTGTTGACTGACACCTAACGTGCATTCAGCTTGTGACAAAATATTGATCTTATGTACAGCCACTGATGTAGGGATCTATGGTCTGTTAGCAAGTCAATCGTGTTACCATTCCATGCTTGTTCCTTGTTAGTTTACATTGTGGACCAGTGGTAGATTTCACAACCCTACATCCTTTTGATTTCGATAGAAATCTTTTTAATTTTCTTGTTTGTGTCCTTTTTTTTCTTTTTCAGCGAAGTGCAGTTCAATATCATGCACGTACTGAGCTGTCTTTGTTTCCACCATTGGTTTAGTTTTCCTGTTGTTGGTGGCTTTTCTTTGTTATTAAGAATTTTAAACTTGTAGCTAATAATAATTGTTATGCTGTACATATCAGCTCGCCTACACATGCATCATAGATAGTACACATAACGGGATTGGTGACTACAATTCACGTAATACAATTCTGCGCGGCGCATCCGCGTTACAATATTTGGCCGCATGGTTGCAGCTGACAACGGCAAGGAATGGCTAGTCAGCTGTAAAAACAAGACTACTTACAAGTGCTTGTAGAAGGTAAGCTGCGCTACACAGTGTAAATTTACAGATTGAGAAGTGGTCTAACTAAAGATAGTTGTTTTATCTAACCAAACTGTTATTATTATGCACAAATCTCGGGTTTGATCGACCTGGAATGTGCGTCTCTTCAGTGCAGAATTTTCTGTACCTATATACACGCACAAACATAAGCTTTCTACAACTGAATAGAAAAAAATGACAGAGAAGGAGTTGTTGTATGCCTTTAGCCACTTTTCTTCTTTGTGCTTGAATTTATTGTTAAAAAATAAAGTAATCAATGTAGGAAAATGATTGATTTAGTTGCAGATTTCCTGTACCTATTTTGGTGAAGCAAATAATTTTAGTCAATATATTTTTGAACCAAATACTAGTGATAGGTCTATATTATGCCATTAAATGTCTTACGTAGCTCTGAAATAAAGATCAGAGGGTTCACATGAAGATATAATTGTTGCTATTTTTAGACAATGGGAAGAAGGCAGTTGAAAAGTACCAAAAGTCAAAGTCATTTCAGCTGGCTGTTTCAATACTAACAGCCAACCCTCACTCACAGCAGCCAACAGCTCTCATTCACCTTAGTCAACTAGTTGACCATGTTGTACTGAGTTAGCTAGCTTGATCATCAGTGGTACTAGTACAGCATGCAGACTAGACCAGTTGCTGATGATTCTTTCAAATTTACTTTCTTATTATTCAACTTTAACTATGCATAGAGTTGTATGTACTGAGTGTGTAATAGCAAGAGTGATACTCAGTAGCAGTTCTGCTGGGTATCTTAGACTTCTCGCCGCTGATGACCGCTTCAACAACAGACAGTAGAACTATATTAAAGAGATACAATTACAGCAGTATCTTAGTATCATGTACCTTGCCGCTGAGTTTGTGTCTCTTTTACACGAACAGGAACTGCATTTGTACTCACCGTACCGCCATAGCTATTCTACTTAATATGCAGGCGCAAACGCGGCGCTGTAACGCGGATGTGCCGTAAAAACAGTGATAATTTACGGGAGTCACCAATCCCGTTATGTGTACTATCTATGCATGCATGCAGTGGATACGAGCACCACCCACAATTGTTTGTAGACATGTACGGCGGTTGTAATTATCTGGCAAGCGCAGAATGGTGATCCTATACGAGCTTACCGTTCTTCGAAGACTCCAGACAAATACATGTAAGGCGCGCGGCGATGCTCAAGCTAGTGCTTGGTCACGTGCGCTAACCACTGCTTGGTCACGTGCGTATTGCTCAATGGCGTCTAACACTTAGCTGACAATGGATCACGATCGAGAAATCGCGGAATTTATATCGACGTTTCGCTAAAAACTAAGTTCAAAAGGCACCTGCCAGGAGAATTTCACGACTGTTCGTGGGTGTTTTGGTCTCGGCATTGCTCGCGTAAAGGCGCTAGGCGCGCTGAAGAAAGAAAGAAAGAAAGAAAGAAAGAAAGAAAAAAGAAAGAAAGAAAGAAAGAAAGAAAGAAAGAAAGAAAGAAAGAAAGAAAGAAAGAAAGAAAGAAAGAAAGAAAGAAAGAAAGAAGAAAACGAAGATGACGAAACACGATTTTCACCGTTTCCAGGTTCGTCACTTTAGTAACAACTTCGAGCAATCTCCTTGCTACTGTAGGATGGGGCAACGCCAGAGAGCAGATCGGATTTAAGTGTCTTCATTTTGGTCGTATAGAATTCAGTCATGACCAGGCGAAATATCAGCGTTTGAACGCTAATACATTGTATGTAGCCGCCATCTTGTTTTCTCGTTCAACCCTACATAGGGAGACACTACCGTGTCTCCCTAATAGCCAAATTAATGCCGCAAGATGTTCAAGTGCAACCATTAATTAGTACCACCATAATTATGTTGTGCGTTTTAGACAATTCTATATCAGAGCATACTATAGTAAACAAATCTACACAACAATGAATAGATACATTGATGTCAGTAATTGATCTACTACAATGAAGATGTGAAACATGATAAAAATTCAAACGCTACTAAAAAGAATGATAAAATCTGCTCTCCACTATGAATAGTTTGCACAGAACCATTAGGAGGGGAGGTTGAGCAGTCTCATCTTTAAAATCACCCTCTTCTGCATCATGTACGTGGACTCCTGAACACACCCAACGCTCTCTAAAACAATCTCTGGTCAACTTCTCGGTCTTCTTTCTCTTCTTTCCGTTCTGTTAGTTCAATGATTCACAACCTCGGGTTTGTCAGAAGCTTCAGATGTAACTGTCTCTATTACAGTATACTGTCAGCAAGAGAGAGAGAGAGAGAGAGAGAGAGAGAGAGAGAGAGAGAGAGAGAGAGAGAGAGAGAGAGAGAGAGAGAGAGAGAGAGAGAGAGAGAGAGAGAGAGAGAGAGAGAGAGAGAGAGAGAGAGAGAGGAGCACATGACCCGACACAAACTATTGTTAGTGTGTAGACAAGTTTCAACAAGTTTCAGCAAGTGCTTATTGGTCAGTGATTATTATCATCGTGATTTTTAGCCATCGTGTTGGTAGAAAGCTGCTGCTAACCTAAGTAAACTCCATCATCAGTGCCTATAGCATTTGGTTCAGTACATGATGCAAGCCTTGGTAACTTTGCCTAATATGGTAGTGCAATGGGCAGCATTATCCAATCAGAAGCTAGCTGGCCTACGTAATGCTAGCTGTACAACAAACAAGGAAACCACTTTAAGTCATCTTCATCCTGATGATGTAGCTAACTATGTCAATCTACAACTACCATCTGCCAAATTATGTCTATAGCCAAGTTAATGACAAGATGTACAAAGTGCAACCAATAGTACCATGGTACCACATGCTAGCATTAGTACTATAGTAGTCCAGGCGCGTGTCCACGATAGGGCTCCGGGTGCTCTAGCACCCCCCTCAGCATTGAAGTTTTAAATTATTCATTGCATTAAAGTACACTGTGGCTATAAATTTATCACAACTGTTATTGCAACAAACTTATCAGCTGCCAATATTCCATTCTAAGGTGGTTTAGGCCGTTTTCCATTAGTTCTAGCGAAGAACAAATCCAGTGCGCCATGATAGTAATGACGAAAATGACGCAAATTAATGAATATCATGAATATTAATTAGATTTTTCGGGCGCGCTTCGCGCGCACCTCTCTTTCCTCATTTCTAGACACGCGCCTGCAGTACCACCATGGTAATACATGCTAGAATAATTTGTACATGTATGAATTGTTAGACAGCAGCAGCAGCGTTGTGTTCCACGGCTACAGCATTCAGATCTTGCTAAGCAGTTCCTCTCTCTCATTGCTAGTAGCACTAAGATGCAGCGACTCTACTGTGAACTAAGAGAACTAGTCGACTCATCAGAACATGTGTGATCATTATTCCACATTCTATTGTAACAAACCACTCTTTTTAAAAATTTCTCAATAATAATACAATCATAATTATGATGTCCTAACAATTGTCCATGAGAGAATTTCCAAATGCCGGTCTATGAAAATCATAATACATTTTGTAGTTCAGCATTATCATGTAACGTGATACTCACAGGGTATTCTGGTGCAGTTATTTTGAAGTGATCCATTATGGTACATGTAGGTATAAGTGTTCTGAAATAACAACGAATGTAATACCATGACTTGTGTATTTCATCTGCTTGTTATAAGTTTAGATGCTCTCAAGATATCAAGATCTTCTACAAAAGGGAATAAATATGCAATAATAATTATATCTTATTGCAATTACATTACCATTGTCGTCCTCTTGTTACCTCAACAATACTTTTCCTCGATGGTTTTAGCAACAGTATTTTTATGCATATCTTTCAATGCTGATACTATATCTTTCCATGATGCTTCAGGATTGATTTCCAGCCATCGATTCAACATACTGCTCTTCCTATTTGCAACATCATGGTTATTCATTTCAACTTCATCTAGTATAGCTTTTGGAAGACAAAGCTGAATTCCAAGCTGTCTCCATTCAGTAACATCTCGAAGTTCATATACAAGTGTTTTTAAAGACTAAAGTATACATGATAATTAATGTATTATAGTATTATTACATAGCTATACCAGTTTTTGAATAAGAGATGTATCCAATACTGCAGCTGGTTGTTTGCTTGTTGCCTGCTCATCTTTAACTGCACCTGTACTGTATTGAACTGGATAGTAGGAGATAGTGAAGAAACACTCAGGGTCATCAGTTCCGGAGATCGCTACATCATGAAACAGTGACTGCAGTTCTGAGCCAGGTGGTCCAATCCATTGTAACTGAATATTGCAGCAAGGAGCTATTACTTTCATAAACAATGCTCTAGATGTGTTTTCCAATTTATCCTCTTCCACTTCATAATCATCAATTGAAGTTTTTTTAATCTATGTAAGTATACAAATCAACTTAATTAATAGACTCATCATGCATGTATGATAAAAATTGGATTTCATTACGCATGCACCACTGAAACAGTGAAACATGCTAGCTATTAATATTACAAGAAAATTAAAAAGATTTCTATCGAAATCAAAAGGATGTAGTGATGAAGAAATCTACTACTGGTCCACAATGTAAACCAACAAGGAACAAGCATGGAATGGTAACACGATTGACTTGCTAACAGACCGTAGATCCCTACATCCGTGACTGCTGTGACTGACTATAGGTAGTTCAGCTAGTTGCTGTTGACTGACACATGATGTGCATTTAATTGAATTCAGCTTGTGACAAAAATATTGATCTTATGTACATGTACAGCCACTGATGTAGGGATCTATGGTCTGTTAGCAAGTCAATCGTGTTACCATTCCATGCTTGTTCCTTGTTGGTTTACATTGTGGACCAGTAGTAGATTTCTTCATCACTACATCCTTTTGATTTCGATAGAAATCTTTTTAATTTTCTTGTTTGTGTCCTTTTTTCTTTTTCAGTAAAGTGCAGTTCAATATCATGCATGTACTGAGCCGTCTTTGTTTCCACCATTAGTTTACTTTTTCCTGTTGTTGATGGCTTTTCCTTATAATTATTACAGCTAAAAATTAATTGTTACATATCAGCTCGCCTACGCATACATGCAGTGCATACGAGCCCCGCCCACATCCACACATGTTTGTAGACCTATATGGAGGTTATAATAATCTGGTAAGCGCAGAATAGTGATCCTACACGAGCCTACCGTTCTTCAAAGACTCCAGACAAATAAATTATGTGTTCTCCGTGATTGATACGGCGCGGCGATACTAAAGCTGGTCACGTGCGCTAAGCACTGCTTGGTCACGTGTGTATTGCGCAATCACAATAATGCCGTATAACACTTAGCTGACAATGGATAACGATCGAGAAATCTCGGAATTTATATCGCCGTTTCGCTAAAAACAAAGTTCAAAAGGCACCTGCCAGGAGAATTTCTCGACTGTTCGTGGGTGTTTTAGTCTCGGCACTGCTCGCGTAAAGGCGCTAGGCGCGCTGAAGAAAGAAGAAGATGAAAACGAAGATGACGAAAACTCGATTTTCACCGTTTCCAGGTTCGCCACTTTAGTAACAATTTCGAGCGATCTCCTTGTTACTGTAAGATGGGGCAACGCCAGAGAGCAGATCTAAGTGTCTTTTGACGTTTAAAATTCATCACAAGGCGAAATATCAGCGTTTGAACGCTAATACATTGTATGTAGCCGCCATCTTGTTTTCTCGTTCATCCCTACATAGGGAGTCACTACCGTGCCTCCCTAATAGCATGCATCCTTGACTAGTTTGATTTCATGCAATGATACCTTAAGAGGTGATCGTGGAACAATTTTCCAGTTGTCTACTACCAATGATGGGTTTCTTGGTATTTCAAGAGTGATGCAATCTTCTTTAAATTTAATGATTTGCGGGTCATCATCCTCTGTCCACTGCTCATTGCTCATTTGTGTCTTATACTGTAAAAATAATTATAATGCGTCCATGAAGACATTCTTAATAATTGTTACCTCATTAATTTTAACCAGAAGATTAGTTAAAACCACAAAGCGAAGGCTCATGTTGACTGAATGAGTGATGGGCTTGTAGAACTTAAGAGCAACATAGTACTTGTCTGTATTAGTTGGTGCAATTACTCCAACCAAACAGAATCTTTTACGCCGGATAGTTGCATATTGTGTATGGCTGCTGAACACACCATCTTCTTGAACTACTTCATATGGTGGATTTTGAGAGCTTCTGGCAATAATAAACCTAAAATTGCTATCATTAGAAATAACTGCACAGTGCTGAATGTTGAGAGACACATCTTTTAAGAACACTTCACTGCATGATATCCCGTAAACTGCACTGATCAGCTCACTGTTCTCAGGAAGACTGAACTTTCCTCTACTGATTGCCTTAACAGAAATACTAGCGGTCACTCCAGGAGGAAGGGCTCCAGCAGGAATCTCTATGAAGAACCCATAGCCAGGCCATACCAGCTTCTGTGGTAAATTGTCACTGATCACTTCAAACACAATCTCTCCACACACCTCAACACCTCTTAGCTCTAACAAGTCAAGTGTCAAAATCTAATACAAATGACAATTCTTGCTTACTTGGTGCAATATCTAAGTAGCTCGTTTGTATAGCAATGTGTCTCTTGGTTGAGTCAGATTGTGAATGACCTAACAATGTAAAAAATGATTAGTTGTTGTATAGCTATACTCATACATGAATAGTTATGCATTCATTTATGGTTAATATTGCATACGTGATTTTGCTGTATGAGAATTACTGTACATACCCTTCAGTTTCTTATTCTGGAATTCCTTTAATACTGATATTTCCTGTCGAGCAGATTCCAATTCAGTCTGCAGTCTGGATATTTCTGTATCTGAAGTTTCTTTAAGCTTCAATACTTCTTCTTTCAGCTTGTCACTGTCATTCAATTCTGAGTTGGCAGACCGTGCACCGCTAGCATATGCACCTATTTAATTTTATATCAAAGAGGCTTAATAATAGTCAAACCCTACATACTTTCTGACATAGTAGGATCATCTGTTAAGGAAAGATGTTCTTCTGAATTGGCGTTAGTTTCTATTAACAAAATATAATTGCACACAATATATTGTACCATTGCAATTTATACAATTACCATAGTCATCAGCAGTAGGTTCTTGATCACAATTTGTAAGTAAATTGGCGATGTCAACATTTCCGATTTCCTGTAATAAACAATAAACATAATAATGTATAATTATTTTGAATTTACTCACAATAGGATTTTTTCCACCATAAATGCTCATTTCATCAACAATCTTTCTCAGGCGTGAATGACTAGGTTGTTTCAATTGTTTTATTTGACAGATTCTCTCCACCTCATCAAGGAGTGTTTGAGAGACATGCTCATCAGCTTTACTGCTGTCCATCAGCTCACACACAGAAGAGGGACTCAGTTGATAATATGGCTCAGACTTTAATGCATCTTTGGTACGAAATTCACTGATAATATCAGAGCTGGCAAATATGAAGCGATTTCTCTGTAACATTGAAATAGCAACATTCTCTATTGGAAGAAGGTCACTCTTTAATGGTAGGCAGACACTCTCAGATTTTCTGAGATGAAAGCGGTGTGAGGTGAGATACTCAGCCGTCTGTACATCAGGACAGAGTTGTTGCTTTAGGTCTAGCACAAGTCTGATCACTGCACTGCGATGCTTACAGAACTCTACTGGTCTGCTGTTATTATGTGATATGACCACCATTACACATTGGTTGTGATCAATGAGTTCCACTGAAGTGTTGATTTCATCTACATTGTCCCAATAAATGCCATTTGTCCATACAGTGCATTTAATTTGTGAGTGCTTTGTGCTATTGCTACTAGCCATAGGAAATGAGTAAGCTAGACGCAAGAGAAGAACATGTAGGAATTCACTAGTGAAGTACTGATCTCCTGTTTTGTTGCAGTACAGACACCAACCAAAACAAGAATCCTCGTTTATAGGAAATATAATTGGTCGACAATTATCTAACAATGAAGGAAAGAAAAGGCTTCTATCTTCTTCATCTTCTCTAAGTGAGAATTGTTCAATTCTTTGAATGTTAGTTGAATTGCCAGACAAGTTAACACAATGGCATAGTTCAAGAGTCTGCAAAAAGCCAACAAGCATTTCAATATTAAACTGTGGAAAGAGCTGTTTGAGAGTGGAAGAGCGTACAATTCCAGTGTTGCTGCCCAAAAGACGATGATCTTTAAATTCTTCAAGAACTGGCAAGACATCTTTCTTAACTGTCTTTAACATTGATTCAATGTCCGCCACTATCCAGCTATTCTCTAATTGTGGTTGATTTTTAAGAAAAAGTATCAATCCTCTTTCACTGAGTGTTGTAAGAAGCTCAGCAATCAATGCTGTTTCTTTTGGAATAATCTCAGGTATTGAACCCACAAGATCTTCAAGTACACAATTACATGTACGCATAAGCCATTTCCATTTTACTAGAAATGCATACAGCAAGTGACAGTAACAGCTCACTGGAGGTAACCTAGCAACAATAGATTGATTGCTTTTATAGAGCAGTGATACAAACTCTTGATTGGCTTCAGATTCAATGTCTTGATAGTCTATAGTAACATATCCCATGTAGTCTTGATGATATGATCTTTTTTGCATTTCATTTCTGATAAGAGTTGATTTGCTTTGAACCAGTTCATGACTAAGCTCATGATCATAACTACCAACAATTATCAAACAGGATTTAGTACTAGTTTTACAAGTGGTATTTTCGATGAAGTTGAGCCAGTAGTGAAGTTGTTGCAATATCTCATCATCTGTGTTGCTGAGGTCTATTACATTGATGAATGTGGCAGGTGACTGCTGCATCACAGTCTCCATGACAACAGAGTGACTGGAATGGTATTCAGCTTGTCCTGCCAAGTCGTATAACACCATATTTCCAAATTCACTAGTTTCTATTAGCGACGGTACTATTCCAGCATCAGCGCTGTGCTCAAGAAATATTTTTTTATAACCGCCTGAAGTAAGTTGCTTAATGTCACTCTTTCCTTGTTGATTGATCGCTTTAGCCAGATAGATCTTACCTGCACTATTATTACCAGTAAGAATTGTCTTACCAAATGTATGAATTGGGTAATTATTGAATGACTCTAACAATGAATGAAGAAAACGAAGCATGTGAAACTTCCAATTTTCTTTTGCCAAATCTGTTATAGTACTGCCCAATTTGTCTCTTGTCATTAAATCAATTCTTTTATCACGTAAGAGCCATTGTACTATTTGGACATGGCCCCTAATAGCTGCCAAATGAAGTATTGTTCGACCATTGTTATCAATCACCTTCGGGTCAAAACCTAGTTCAGTGATTAGATATTGGACGATATGTAAATGACCACATTGAGAGGCATAATGTAGAGGAGTGTATCCATGTTGACCTCGACTATTAGGATCACAGTTTTGCTCTGAGATCAAATATTTGACAGCAATCAATTGACCTTTCCAACAAGCATTGTGCAGAGGATGATCACCATCACCATCTGGAGTTGATGGGTCACAGCCTACTTCAGCAATTAAATATTGGATGATGTCCGTGTGACCACCTTGAGAAGCATAATGTAGAGGAGTAAATCCATGTGGACCTTGAACATTAGGATCACAATTATGATTAAAGATTAAATATTTGACCGTATTTAAATGACCATTAACACTAGCAATGTGTAATGGAAGTAGACCATTGTTATTTGAAATTGTTGGGTCACAACCTAGTTCAGTGATAAGGTATTGAATGATGTCCATGTGATCATTTTGAGAAGCACAGTAAAGAGGTGTAGATCCATTTTTAGATCGACAGTTTGGATCACATTTCTGTTCGTTGATGAAATATTTGACCGTATTCAAATGACCATTAAAACTAGCAATGTGTAATGGAAGAAATCCATTGTTGCTTATACTTGTTGGATCACAACCTAGTTCAGTGATAAGATATTGGATGATGTCCATGTGACCATTTTTAGAAGCACAGTGAAGAGGTGTAAATCCATTTTTAGATCGACTGTTTGGGTCACATTTCTGTTCTCTGATGAAATATTTGACCGTATTCAAATGACCATTAAAACTAGCAATGTGTAATGGAAGAAATCCATTGTTGTTTAAACTTGTTGGATCACAACCTAGTTCAGTGATAAGGTATTGGATGATTTCCGTGTGACCATTTTCTGAAGCGCTATAAAGTGGCGTATGTCCTTTTTTTCCTTGACTGTTTGGATCACATTTCTGTTCACTAATGAAATATTTGACCGTATTCAAATGACCATTACAACTAGCAGCATGTAATGGAAGAAACCCATTGTCTGAAATAGTTGGATCACAACCTACTTCAGTGATAAGGTATTGGATGATGTCCATGTGACCGTTTATAGAAGCGCTGTAAAGTGGTGTAGATCCATCTTTTGTTTGACTGTTTGGGTCACATTTTTGTTCACTGATGAGGTATTTGACTGTATTCAAATGACCATTAAGACTAGCAATGTGTAATGGAAGATAGCCATCGTTGTCTGAAATTGTTGGATCACAACCTAGTTCAGTGATAAGGCATTGGATGATGTCCATGTGACCATTTTCAGAAGCATAGTAAAGAGGTGTAAATCCACAGTTAGTTCGACTGTTTGGGTCACATTTCTGTTGACTGATGAGGTATTTGACTGTATTCAAATGACCATTAAAACTAGCAATGTGTAATGGAAGAAGACCATAGTTGTTTGAAATTGTTGGGTCACAACCTAGTTCAGTTATAAGATACTGGATTATGTTCATGTGACCCTTTTGTGAAGCCCACTGTAGTGGTGTCCATCCATCGCTAGTTTGAAAATTTGGGTTACAGTTATGTTCTGTTATGAAATATTTAGCTGTGTCTAAGTTACCACGATGACAAGCAACATGTAATGGAAGATTTTTCTTTAAAGTTTTAGCATTGGGATCACAGCCTAATGTGTTAATTAAGTAATTTATCATTTCTAAGCAATTCTCTGATGAAGCAGCTGCAGCATAATGCAATGGAGTGAAATCTGCACTGTCTCTGACATCATACATTGAGATATGTTGCTGTATAGTCTTGATGATGTCTAGCCAGCCATGATAAGCAGCAAGATGGAGAAGTGTCACATCTTTATTTGGTGGTAAGCTTTTGCCATTGAATTCAAACTCGGTAGTAACATCACCAGGTTGCTGTAGTTGTGGTAGTAGTTGTACTGCCTGGTCATGGTTGCCTTGCTTGAATGCTGTCACACACTGCTGCTCTAGATCCAGCTGAGACTCAGCCATGAACCACAACTATGCAATAACAGTCAGAATGGGAAATTTTCAAGTGCAGGTTGATTTTGAACAAATCATAGCATTTAAAAATAGATTATAATTTCCTGTCACATGTCCATAAGGTGATGTGATTCATTTTGCATTATAAGTATATTCACATGCATGCTTGAAATTCCTTATACATGTAGACCATGCAATACTCACAAACTTGTTTTTATAGTTTGTGTGCTATACACACAAACATGCTTACATCACTATTCATAACTATTCACCAAGACCACCACTCTCTACAACAGTGTACAGTGCATCATTAACAGTAAAGTGACCAACTTCAGACACCTTCATGCACATGGCACTGAGGTACAGCTAGGTGGGTGTGCACAAGCCTCGATCTGTTGGAGTCTGCCCTCACCTGGCATGGTTTCCAGAAAATAATCCTATCCTAAAAGGCTCATGGAGATGAGCCATGTCAAGCTCTTAAATCCAGGCAGCTGTCACCATTACTGTAACATATCAGGTTGGAGAGACGGTCCGCTAACTCTGCCAATACTGTTGAACGTGGTTGAACTGACAATAGTAAAGAGTGAATTTTGTGACCTTTGACCCCAGTTGAATGTCTGCTGATAATGGGACCCTAAACATTGATTGACAGAACTGAAAATAAGTTGCAAGACAATTTTGCCCTTTTGACGTAAGTATAATGGTTAAGTTGTTGTACATAAATCAACAGTTTACGTCACAAGATAATGAAACAGCTTCACTCTCAGCTGGTGATTTAGCTCTCTTTCATTCGCTGTCAATGTCTGCTTCTGTCTTGCTAGGACTTTATGTTGTCATCTTCTCTTTTTTCCTGATGTGCTAGCAATACACTTTGGGCTCGATTCTGCATCGAGTGTATGTATGACCTAGCTCACATTATACTGTTAATGGCATAGTTAGTTGAATCTATGAACACCTGTGTTCATGGGATTATGTTTCTACTATCTATACATGTACTAGACACAGCACATTGCAGTGTATCTATGAACACTTGTGTTCATGGGATTATGTTTCTACTATCTATACATGTACTAGACACAGCACATTGCAGTGTATCTATGAACACTTGTGTTCATGGGATTATGTTTCTACTATCTATACATGTACTAGACACAGCACATTGCAGTGTATCTATGAACACTTGTGTTCATGGGATTATGTTTCTACTATCTATACATGTACTAGACACAGCACATTGCAGTGTATCTAAGAACAGTGTTATGAATTCCTCATAATGTGGGATGTTGTTATTACATGACTAGCTCATGACTGTCTCAGAACAAAAAATGTATCAAATATCCTATACTAAAGTGACTATACACTGTATTATAAGAAACACGAGCTATACACGTAAGACACCTCATGATCTCATTATCAGTACATGTAAATTTATAAAGTAACTATTAAGCACATCAGTCATATTCTGTATTATAGAGCTGCCTAGCTACATGTAATACACCTCATGATCTGTTGTACACATCACTACAGGTTACGTCACAAGATGATGAAACTGCTTCAGGTGATTTAGTCCTGTTTCATTTGTTGTCAAAGTCTGCTTCTGTCATGCTAAGACTATCATTGTCATATTCTCCTTTTTCCTGTTCTCATTCCACATGATAATTGTACTTGGTTTAATTGCTGTTGTTGGTGCATCCTCCTCACTAGTAGGCTCTCGTGTATGTGCTAGCAATATACTTTCGGCTCAATTTTGCATCGAGTGTATCAATGCATTACCTCTACAGCTCACATTATACTGTTAATGGCATAGTTACTTGAATCTATGAACACTTGTTTTCATGGGATACATGTACGTAGGCACAGTATGTTGTAGTGTATCTATGAACAGTGTTATGAATTCCTCATAATGTGGGATGTTGTCATAACGTCCCACATCCCACCTGTCACATAGTACTAGAAATCTAATTCCAACTAACTTACTCACCTGTGACTAAAAGTATTATGATAGCTACATGTACTACTCTAGCTCTGACTTTGATGCTTGCCGAGAATTATAATTGAATTCATAGCAACATCATCCTATTGATTTCGATAGAAATCTTTTTAATTTTCTTTTGTAAATATTTCAATCAATGGCTTGTCCTGATTGTTGCTTAATAATTATTATTAATTTTAGTCATTGTTACTTGCTATCATAGCACTGTTCTAATCTACTTCTAACTAACCTCTTACATGTGACTGGCGGTATGATAGCTACTACTGATGCTAGCTAAGAATTATAATTGAATTCATAACGACAAAACTTCAGGTTAATTACATTAAATAATGATATTCATTGATAGAAGAGTCAGTACAGTGCATCATAACTTTTTATTAAACATTGATCATTTTTATTTGGTGCACGAAATAGATTAGTCAGCATTCATGCAGCAACATACAGTTACCTTCCTAAAGCGAAAAGATTACAAGAAGCTTTCAAGTAAACTAGTGGACTCTTCCACATAGCAATTTAAAACCCTGTACAATGATGTGGATGCATTACTTGTACGATGAAGATATACTCATAAACACTTACATGTGATTCCAGAGTTGTTCAGGAATTGTCCAAGAGAAATGAATTCGCAAAATTATAAGTTCCATAAGTTTAAATTTAAGTTTAAATATATACAGAGTAATAAACAAGCAATCAGGCTAAGCAGCTTTTATGAAAAAGCATGCACATGACGTGCTAATGTAACAATGATATACACTTACATTGAGATCAATTACACACAAGGCATTTGAATGTTTATGATTTCAAATCTTTTATTGATTCGGAAAATAGAATAATTTATAGGAAACAATGAATTTCAAAAATTAGCCATTTTATGCTAAGCAGATATTTTTGACAAAGCACTGATAAGTTCTAGTTTAGTAGTGTTTGTCCCTCTCTGCAACCATGCTACCAACATTTCTCGCTTGCATTCCTCAACTCGTTCCCTTCGCTCAATCTCTATTGTCTCCAGTGTAGCATGACTCAATCCCAAGTGCAACCCAAGATCAAACCACTTCACAATTGGTTTCAGAGCTATGATCAACAAAGGCAAGTGACAGCCAACATCTGTTGGAGGAAAAAAATATTTTTTGAAACTATTTGTGTATGTACTCACTTAGTTGTCCACTTGGAATTGAAGATAGGTCAATTTTAGGATTCTCGTCACTAATTTGACCTATGAGAAATTCGTGGGAAGAAAACAATTAATAATTATTGTATTGCAATCATCAATGACTATTATCTTACAGTAGTCACAATAATTATATCTACCTTCAACAACTGATGCTGATAAAGAATCTTGAATCAGAATTCTTCCTTCAAGATTTGCTATATCCTGTACAACAATATGTTAATTCAACATTCAATGTTAGTTAAATCTCACTACTTACTATAGGATTCCTTCCAGCAAATAGGCTAAATTTATCAACACATTTTTGTAGAGAAGTATGAGTTTGTGATGGCTCTAACTGATGTACCTGACACTGGCTTTGAACCTCATGAAGGAGTGTTTGAGAGACGGGCTCATCTGCTTTACTGCTGTCCATCAGCTCACACACAGAAGAGGGACTCAGTTGATAATATGGCTCATATTTCAGAACATGTTTTGTTTTAAAATCTTCACAAGTTTCTTTATTACAACTAACAATGTAAGGTTGGTGAAGAAGCATTGACTCGGCTATGTTCTCAATAGGAAATAAATCTTTATTAGAAGGAAATTGTATGTCAGTTGTCCAGTTTCTGAGAAGAGAATGAGAGACAAGATATTCTGAAGTCTCTAAATTGGAACAGAATTGCTGTTGCAAGTCCAGTATTAGTCTGATCACTGCACTGTGGTGCTTTTTGCACTCAACTGGTCTACTAGCGGCTTTGTGTGATACCAACACTAATACTCTCTGATTGTCAATGAGCTCAACTATTGTTCTAATTCCTTCCCCGTTTTCCCATGATATACCATTGTTCCAGACATTACATCCAGTTTGATCACGATGGAATGTGTCATGACTGCCACCAGCTAAAGGAAAGGTGTATGCTAGACGAAGGAGAAGAACATGAAGAAATCGGCTAGTGAAAAACTGGTATTCTGGAACTGGTTTGCAAATTAGGTACCAGCCAAACCTGAAACCATGATCACCTGGTAAAATAATTGGACGACACATATTTAGCAACGAAGGAAAGAATAAGTACTTTTCTGTGCTTCTAGGTGAAGAATCTTCAATACCTTGTAACAGATTTGTTTCAATGCCAGACAGATTTACACAATGGCAGAGCTCAAGAGTCTGTAAGAACCCAATAAGCATTTCAAGATTATATTGTGGAAAGAGTTTTTTCAGAGTTGATGAACGAATGATTCCAGTTATCACTGATTTAACTTCACCAAATAATTTTCCATTGATATCTTTCAATAGAACTTCAATATTGACTATTATCCAGCTCTCTTCTAACTTTTGTTGGTTCTTAAGAAAAACGATCATTCCTCTGTCATTTAGTGTTGTAAGAAATCTTGAAAGAGATACTGATTGTGTAGGAATTGGACAATCGTCATGAGTAGCTAAAATTATCAGCTCTTCAAGTGTGCAATGGACCGTCTGTGGTTTCGATTTAAAGAAAGCATAAAGCAAATGACAGTAATAGTTCATTGATGGTGCTCTTGAAGATACACTTAACTGGGACTGGCATAACAATGATATAAATTTTCGAGTACTTTTTGAGTCAAGTTTGCGGCAATCCATTGTAACAAGTTCCATAAAATCTCCATGTCGCATATTCCTGCTCAGCATATTTGTAATAAAAGTTGACTTAATTTGAAGTTCCATTTTACTAAGCAAATCAGCATGACTACCAACAACTATTAAACTTGATTTAACAGCAGTTCTGCAAGTTGCATTTTCGATGAAATTAAGCCAATAATGTAGTTGCCTTTTAATTTCTTTGTCTGTGTTGCTGAGGTCTAATACATTGATGAATGTGGCAGGTGACTGCTGCATCACAGTCTCCATGACAGCAGAGTGACTAGAATGGTATTCAGCTTGTCCTGCCAAGTCAAAAACAACCATATTGCCTACTTCCCAGCTCTCTAATAGAGATGGGACTATACCAGCAGTGTATGTCTTGACTTTTTTAACTTTCTTCTTAGAATCCAACCAATTGATAGATTCCTTTGCAGCTCTCATTGCTATGACTTTAGCTAGAGTGGTCTTGCCTGCAGCACTGTTACCAACAAGAACTGTTTTACCAAATTTGTGAATTGGAAAATCTCGTGATGAATCAACAAGTGGTTCAAATATTTGTAGTACTTTATAGTGATGCTTAGCCAGATCGATGCAAGTATTACCATATATGTCCTTAGCCATTATGTCAACTTGTGTATTGCGCAGTAACCATTGTACCATAACAATGTGCCCATAATAACAAGCCCTGTGTAGAATTGTTCGACATTCATGGTCAACAATTGTTGGATCACAACCTAGTTCAGTGATAAGGTATTGGATGATGTCCATGTGACCATTTTGAGAAGCACAGTAAAGAGGTGTAGATCCGTCTTTTGTTTGACTGTTTTGGTCACATTTCTGTTCACTGATGAAATATTTGACAGTGTTCAAATGACCATTAAAACTAGCAATGTGTAATGGAAGAAAACCATTGTTGTTTGAAATTGTTGGATCACAACCTACTTCAGTGATAAGGTATTGGATGATGTCCATGTGACCATTTTGAGAAGCACAGTAAAGAGGTGTAGATCCTTTTTTGGTTCGACAGTTTGGGTCACATTTCTGTTCACTGATGAAATATTTGACAGTATTCAAATGACCATATAGACTAACAACGTGTAATGGAAGGAGTCCATTGTTGTTTGAAATTGTTGGATCACAATCTAGTTCAGTGATTAGGTATTCAATGATGTCCATGTGGCCATTTTCAGAAGCACAGTAAAGAGGTGTACATCCATCTTTTGTTCGACTGTTTGGGTCACATTTCTGTTCACTGATGAAGTATTTGACAGTATTCAAATGACCATTAAGACTAGCAATGTGTAATGGAAGAAGACCATTGTTGTCTGAAATTGTTGGATCACAACCTAGTTCAGTGATAAGGTATTGGATGATGTCCATGTGACCATTTTGAGACACAAAGTAAAGAGGTGTAGATCTGTAGTTATTTCGACTGTTTTGGTCACATTTTTGGTCAGAAATTAAATATTTTGTGGCATCTAATTGTCCGTTAGCACAAGCAGTATGTAGTGGGAGGGTACCATAATTGTTTAAAGTGTTTGGATCGCAATTTTGTTCAGCAATAAGACTCTGGATTATGTTCATGTGACCATTCACTGAAGCATAATGTAGTGGTGTCCATCCATCACTATTTTGAACATTTGGGTTACTGTTTTGTTCTGTTATGAAATATTTAGCTGTGTCTAAGCTACCACAACGACAAGCGATATGTAACGGGAGACTTCTTTTTGTGGTTTTAGCATTGGGATCACAGCCTATTGTGTGAATTAAGTAATTTATCATTTCTAAGCAATTCTCCGATGAAGCAGCTGCAGCATAATGCAATGGAGTGAGACCTGCACTGTCTCTGACATCATACATTGAGATATGATGCTGTATAGTCTTGATGATGTCTAGCCAGCCATGATAAGCAGCAAGATGAAGAAGTGTCACATCTTTGTTTGGTGGTGTTCCTTTTCCATTGTATTCAAACTCAGTAGTAACATGACCAGGTTGCTGTAGTTGTGGTAGTAGTTGTACTGCCTGGTCATGGTTGCCTTGCTTGAATGCTGTCACACACTGCTGCTCTAGATCCAGCTGAGACTCAGCCATGCATGCAACTGCCGACAACAGTAATACTGCATGATGATAAGTTAGCAGCAATTTATAAGCAAGTACACTAGCATGCATAGTGTAATCTTATCAATCCTACACATTTTTTATTAGATACAATGGGAGTGTAGTACTTGCTTACGTACACATAGTAATTCTCACGATACAGTAGTGTGCTGTTGCTTTAGTTATACTACATCACTTCCCTTTGAGACAATGGTGAGACTACAGTTGTTGCATGACTGATAACACACATAGTAATAGCCTGCAAAGGCTATAGAAGCATCCAATCTAGAGAACAATGATGTAATAGCTTCTAGAGTACAAGCTTTCACTGCTAGCACTTTGAACACTGACACAGGTCATCACACGGTTAGGTTGCATAGTGATAATAGTAAAGCTTGTACAGACAGGAGCGCATGAAAATAAATTGTTTTTTTGTACCTATCAATGAGGCACGTGTGTATTACTTTAGAAACTTGTACGCTAGCTGTGAAACAAAGCACCCTAACTACCTAGCAGCCAGTCTGTATAATGGTATACATGTAATAGTAATTATTATTGTGCATTAACCTAATGTACTGTCTTGTATACAAGTTAAATGTCTGGTTTAAACATTACAGAATACTATTATTCATCACTATGATCGAAATGTGCATGCTATTTCACTTCACAGAATTAGAATTGAGACTTAAAAGGCAACTACTATCTATAGTAACACATGGTATATCAGCTCTCAAGTGTGCAACAGTTTGTATAAAGACACTATTCTCATCAGGTACATGTGTAGATGTAGAGTAGAGATACCAGGGTATGGCTGTACATGTAGATGCTATTCATATCATGCACATGACTTCTGTAATCACTACATGATCTCTCTCTTACTCTAGTTTAAATAGTCTAGTTGTTGTTCCTGACTGATGATAGGTTTGGCAGCAATTTATAAGTAAGTACACTTGCATAATTATAGTGTAATCTTTACAATCTTACACATTTTATTAGATACAATGCATGTGTAGTACATGCTCACGTACACATAGTAATTCTCACGATACAGTAGCCTTATGTTGCTTTAGTTATACTATAATACCATAGTGTGTGGGCGTCCCCATACAAGGCACAGGTGGTATATTTCTCATATTCCCCACAATGGTGCACACCTCAGTTAACCCATTGAAGAGTGAATTTCTCATATACCTCCATGGTGGTATATGAGAAATACACTCCTCAAGGGGTTAACCAAGAGGTGTGCCCTGGTCACGTGACCAGGTTGAGGTTGCACGACGGCATCATCGGACAGTTATTCGCCTTGCAACTAGCAGCACCCAGTTGCAGGGTACTGGTAAAACCAGGAACGGGAAACGAGGAAACGGGAAATGGGAAATAAGAAACGGCGCCATTATTAGTCAGGCGTGGCCCGACCCATCGCGTCTACGTATGGGTCAGGAGACACTAGTATCATAGATGATACAGTACAAGTGGATACGCAACGGCGCGAGTATACGGGAAAATAATCGGAAAACTCTGTCTCAATCACTGCCACGACCTAGAGGTGACAGGTGTGCGCGACAGCGGTCTCGAAATCTGGCTGTAGTACATGACTGGAGAGCCTGAAGAAAATATAAGGAGGACCAAACGAAGGTATAATAGTTATAGATCACTATAATTATTCTTCCTTGCAACGATTCATTTCGAGGCTAACACACGTTATGCCGTGGGTAAAGCCGCTGACATGGCTGCTGAAGGGTTTGGTTAGATTACCGGATTACTTGGGTACCAGACTAACGTAAGGAAGTTGTTTTACTACTCCATAGGTATTTGGCCAGTGAGTTAAACTACATATGTGCTCTCTCAACAACCAGACTTGGTGTGGAAGCGAATTTTATTGTTTTATAGCTAGCTGCTTACGGTGAGATTATTTCCACAACTATAGAAACTGTTGGTATTTGGTATATTGATTATTGTAGTCCATTGTCTGTTTTATTGCGTTAAACTACTATCCATTTAAAATAGTCACTTACAAGCATATTATGTGCACTTAAAAAAGTGGTACCTTTTAATTAACAGATTGATGAATAAATTATTTTGTATTTGTAGATGCTTGGTGAATGACTAAGTCACAAGAAGCGAAGAAAAAGCTTTCGTCACAAGTTAGGAAGACGTAAGAACGATGCTCAAGTACCTCATAATGCTGCCACGCTGGTGCGACAACAGTCGGTGTACCAAGATTTGAAGACTATGAATGTAGTAGCAGGACCTGGTATCGATTTACGGGCTATGTTCCAGCCACTTAATAAACGAAGAAGAACTCTGTAGAAATCATTAATCATTATTAGATATCATTGTGGTGACAATAATAATATTAGGCGACTGTTCTGTTCTGGTTCCTATTTCTTTTGTTGAAGTGACTTTCTTTGCAATAAAAATTGTCAAGCGTGCAGCTATCTAAGCTACTACACGCAGGGGAGGTGTCAGAGTCTTCCAAAGCGATTGCCATACTGTGTTCGTGATGGATCTGTTAGCCAGAACGCTGCAGACTGCACTTGCAATTTACGATTGTCCGTATACTACTTCCGTGTCATTCGTGGCAGTGATTGTCCCACGCGAAATCGTAGTATGCGGGCGCGTTGCGTATCCACTTGTACTGTATCATCTATGCTAGTATCATCGAGTTGTCGCTCTGGAATGTGCACTACGCAATAATTGAGTGATGAATAAAGTTAAACACGTGTCGTTTGTTAATAACCACGTTGTAATAACTGTTCTTCTTTCAGCCTGTCCGAGAGCCTGTCTTAGTCGTAGCCCAATCTCGATGCTACATGCCTTGGTGGCTGCTCTTTCAATATCTTCGTCGCTCAATCGCGGTCTTGCTTGCATCTATAGAGGTGAGTTCTCGCGCTGTGGTTAGTTTAGTTACCACCCACCCGGACGTGACGCACCCTTTGCTGCAATCTGATTGGATTGCACGATTTCATGCAAAGTGTACAACTCGATGATACTAGTGTCTCCTGACCCATACGGCACGTGATGGGTCGGGCCACGCCTGACTACGCCATTATTGCACTAAAACTACTAAATCCTAAACCCAAGACCCTAAAAACCTAAAAACCTTCGCCTAACAGCGCCCAGTATGGACCTAACGGCGCCAGTATGGACCTAACAGCCCCAGCATGGACCCAACAGCGCCAGTATGGACCTAACAGCGCCAGTATGGACCTAGCCTCGTCCCCAGGCCGAATTTTTCGCAACGCAGAAACGCAACGGAACGAAACGGCGAAAAATTAGGCCTGGTACACACTGCAAGGGTAATAGTGCGCGTGCTCAGACCATTCCCCAGAATCTAGGGAATCCGTAATCGCTTGGATATTCTCGCTATATTAATCCGTTATACTAGTCCGTTTAGCGAATCACTTTCCGTGCTATCATCAGAAAATGGAGTCGATCGAGTTTCCTACTGGTATCGCGTATGCTCTCTCCTGCTTTGGAAGAGAGAGTGTCACGCTAAAGCCGAAGCAGGAAGAAGCTGTTTACCATTTGTACCATGGTCAGGACGTATTTGCTTGGTTCCCCACCGGATACGGCAAGTCTCTGTGCTACCAACTAGTCAGTGCTGTTTCTCTTCGACTATAAGCTAAATCGTACTTCTTATGGAGCTGAGCGCTGGCTATTTCACCGCTAGTATCGTTGATGGTCGACCAGGTAACAGGCCTTTTTCAGCGAGGTGTGTCAGCAGGAATATTGAGTGGAAACGAAGGTATGAGGTACAGATGTGGACAGACAGCTGCTTGCTAGTGAGAATGATGTGACTATGGGTCGTTTTTCATTACTATACACTGCTCCTGAAGCTATTGTGCATCGCCAGTCTTGTTTTTGTTACGCCTGGAGGAGTGAGTGACAGCTGTGTTGAGAATACTGAGCAGTGTGTGCGCCTTTGTGTCGAGCTCATCCATCGCCTGGCTCCACACAAAATTTTCAGCTTCATCGAGTGTCATTGACCTAAACAGGGATACAGGCTTGGCTTTCTTTCGACACAGGGAGGCACATTCGTCATCAACAATCAACAAACTCTCATCAAAACCTCATCTCTGAGCATAGCATGGTTGAAGATGGCTCTACAGATAGTGTGGATGTTTCCGCCAGCCAATGACCTACCGAGCTTTCGAAAACTGTAACTCAAGGAAACTTCAACTCGTGCATATTTACTAGGTGAGTAAACCGATATCTGTAATTTCAATAATTATGCGGTTTTGTTATTAATAATCGTTGAGCTTTTTACCGTTACTGACTGTTCGTTGCAAATGTTGCCTGTGTCATGAGCTGCTGTATATGTAGAAATCATAATCATGACTACTTCAACTGTAAACTATGAATCTCTCTTTACCATTAGCCTCCTGAACTGATGATAGAGAAGGTGAAATGTCGCTATCTCTCAATGACTGTACTTCTAGTTCTGAAGACATGTTCACCTTTTCTCATCAAGAAAATTTAATAACCATACCATCATCCTCTATACAAAAATTTAGCCTTCTTCCATAGCCTGCTACTGTCTGCCGCTTGGGTGCTGGTCTACACACCTGTGTGTGAGGAGAAGCACCAGCTCGACTAGTGTCTTTTGCCCTCTTCCTCGGAGTGGTGGTACCTGTGACGACTGTTGATAGATGACCACTGGTGATCGATGGTAGTTGTTGTTTCTCATTACTGGATTTAGCTAGCACTATGAATGCTTCAGCGGCAAGAAACTTTCTGTTGCATGGTCTACAGAGTCCGAGTGTCCACTGATTGCCACAACTGGACTGTTGATCACTCTGCTCAGTCTTTCCGCAACGCCTGATCTTGAAAACAGTGCCACACTGTGTTAAGAAATTACAGATCTACTGCAGATTCTGCATAAAGCAGATGAAGCCATAACGACTGCCACACTGTTGATTCAGCTGTTTTATTTATTGTACCATGCGGTTGTTAATAGTATTCAGCGTTTATTAACTTATGAATAATATTATTACTTACGCGCACTGTCGCGCAAGCGCACTATTATCCTTGCAGTGTGTACCAGGCCTAATTTTTCGCCGTTTCGTTCCGTTGCGTTTCTGCGTTGCGAAAAATTCGGCCTGGGGACGAGGCTAGTATGGACCTAACAGCGATCAGTATTCGCCTAACATGCCATAATAGTACTGGGCGCCGTTAGGTCCATACTGGCGCTGTTAGGTCCATACTGGCGCTGTTAGGTCCATACTGGCGCCGTTAGGTCCATACTGGCGCCGTTAGGTCCATACTGGGCGCTGTTAGTCGAAGGTTTTTAGGGTCTTGGGTTTAGGATTTAGTAGTTTTAGTGCAATAATGGCGCCGTTTCTTATTAACCCTCGGCGCATGCGCGAGGGTTACGGTCAATGCCGTTTCTGGAGAGCTTCTTTGGCACCAATTTCCTGCAACTCTGTCTTCACAATCCTCCTGATGCACTTTCAATTGTTCATGATGCGAAGCAAGATATTCTTGCGAGTGACTGGGAAGGAACACTAGCGGAGTCCAAGTCTCATCCCTCGCTCTCACTTGTGTCAGCTACAGCTAATATTGCCTCAAGTTGGAACAGCATATGGGATGAGGCACTTGAGCTGGGTGTTCGTGGAACTAAGCTAATGCAGGGGTTTTTTAGTGCTCTTTCAAGACCGACCTTTGGTGAGAGACTATGTCCTCATTGTGGCGATAAAATTCCATCGAACTATTATGAACATCTGTTTTTAAGTCATCTACCTGAGTCAAAATACAGCACTGAGACCACAATACAATGGCTGGAGAACAAGAACTTTCATGATCTTATTAACCTTGCTGAGAAAATCTCATGTCTAAAGTTCACAGACTGACTCTATATTTTTTTATTTCATCTACTTAGTTCTTGTTTTTGTCATTATTATCCCGTAGAGGGCAACAGTAATAAACTTTGAACTTCGGTACTTGCTTTGTCATTCACTCACTCGTTCATTCATTCTGTCCATCGAGCTGCAGAGACCATCACTCACTTCTGAAACTCGGTAAAGGTATAAACAGGCTTAGCGCGACAATGGCTTGCAATCTAACCCTCGGCGCATGCGCGAGGGTTACGGTACTTGCTTTGACATTCACTCACTCGTTCGTTCATTCTGTCCATCGAGCTGCAGAGACCATCACTCGCTTCTGAAACTCGGTAAAGGTATAAACAGGCTTAGCGCGACAATGGCTTGCAATCTGACTGGTGGATTTTGCTAAAGTGCTTTCGTTCTCGAGTTATGGCTGGCTCACCTTGACGGCCGTCTTTGACCTTTCTGACGACAAAAGCGCCCATAGTTGACTACCTAGGTACTTGTAGATTCCATCTAAACTGCAGGACAGCTCTGGGAGTGCGTAGACATGTCAACAAAAAAGCCTATCAAAGCCAAGAGCAATGGCTACCTACTCAGTGTTCACGGTCACGCCCACTTGACACACCTTGTCCTTGTGGTCAGCATTTTGCTGTCTTCTGGTTAGCAGTGCAGTTTCAATAGCAAGCAGGTTTGCTTTTAGCTGCAAAGCTCCTTCTGCAAACCATAACTAAGGAGCTAACTCTACAATATGCAACACACTGAGGGTTTCGTGAAGTCTGTTCATTTCCCGTTTCTTATTTCCCATTTCCCGTTTCTTATTTCCCATTTCCCGTTTCCTCGTTTCCCGTTCCTGGTTTTATACCAGTACCCCCCAGTTGCAGGGCGAAGATGCGCAGAAGTGGCTGAGATTTATAGTGTACAATCATCCTGACACTAATGGGTATTAAATTGGCAAGCATGTGACAAACCCCGCCCAAGTCATGTTGAATATTGCAAGAACAATTTGTAAAACTTGGCGATCGCTCTTTCGCTCTAGAAGCACAAAGCTGTCCAAGTCTTTGCCACACACTCTACTCAGGTACGCGTACACACTTGGGGCCTCCTCTCGGCCCGTGACTCACCGCTAAAACGAGATCCACGCGAACGCGAGCAAGAAGCGACGCCCACACACTAAAGTACAAGAAAATAAAAAGATTTCTATCGAAATCAAAAGGATATAGGGTTGTGAAATCTACCACTGGTCCACAATGTAAACTAACAAGGAACAAGCATGGAATGGTAACACGATTGACTTGCTAACAGACCATAGATCCCTACATCAGTGACTGCTTTGGCTGACTACAGCTAGTTCTGCTAGTTGCTGTTGATTGACACCTGACGTGCATTCTTATGTACAGCCACTGATGTAGGGATCTATGGTCTGTTAGCAAGTCAATCGTGTTACCATTCCATGCTTGTTCCTTGTTAGTTTACATTGTGGACCAGTGGTAGATTTCACAACCCTACATCCTTTTGATTTCGATAGAAATCTTTTTATTTTCTTGTTTGTGTCCTTTTTTCTTATTCAGTGATGTGCAGTTCAATATCATGCATGTACTTAGCCGTCTTTGTTTCCACCATTGGTTTAGTTTTCCTGTTATTGATGGCTTTTCTTTATTAACAATTTTAAACTTGTAGCTGAAAAATAATTGTTATGCTGTATATCAGGTCGCCTACGCATAGTGCATGCATGCAGGCTAGGCATGCATTCGAGCCCCGCCCACACTTGTTTGTAGACCATACGGTGGTTATAATGATCTGGCGAGCGCAGAATGTTGATTCTACACGAGCTTACAGTTCTTCGACGACTCCAGACAAATATGTGTTCTCCCCAGTCCGTGTTCCATACGGCGCGGCTGTACTCAAGCTAGTGCTCGGTCACGTGCGCTAGCCACTGCTTGGTCACGTGCGTATTGCGCAATCACAATAATGGCGTCTAACACTTAGCTGACAATGGATCACGATCGAGAACTCGCGGAATGTACATCGCCGTTTCGCTAAAAACAAAGTTCAAAAGGCACCTGCCAGGAGAATTTCACGACTGTTCGTGGGTGTTTTGGTCTCGGCACTGCTCGTGTAAAGGTGCTAGGTGAGTGGAAAGAAAGAAAACGAAGATGACGAAACTCGATTTTCACCGTTTTCAGGTTCGTCACTTTAGTAACAATTTCGGGCCATCTCCTTGCTACTGTAAGATGGGGCAACGCCAGAGAGCAAATCTAAGTGTTTATGGACGTATAAAATTCATCACCAGGTGAAATATCAGCGTTTGAACGCTAATACATTGTATGTAGCCGCCATCTTGTTTTTCCGTTCAACCCTACATAGGGAGTCACTACCGTGCCTCCCTAATATAGCATATGAACCATGGCTTGTCGGTGTGTATGCCGAATATACCACCCGAGGTCGAGGTCAGAGGAAGTTTGCAGCCTCGATAAACCCCTCGCTTCGCTCGGGGTTTATCTCGGCTGCAAACTTCCTCTGACCTCGACCTCGGGTGGTATATTCGGCATACACACCGACAAGCCATGGTTTATATATTACATATCACTTCCCCTTATGAGACAATGGTGAGACTAAAGTTGTTGTATGACTGATAACACACATAGTCATAGCCTGCAAGGGCTATAGAAGCATCCAATCTAGATAACTATGATGTTGTAGAATACGTGCTTCTTTGCTAGCTAGAGGAAACACTTTAAAAAGTGAAACAGGTCATCACATGCTCAGGTTGCATAGTGATCAGTAAAGCTTGTACAGACAGGAGTGCATGAAAACAAAATACCAATCAAATGATAAACAAAATTATTGAGTAGACTACATACATTTTTTTAGTAACTTATTAGCTGGAAATTGCGAAACAATCATTTTCAAGCAGACTATACAGGTAGCTTCCACCTTTCAAGTGCTATTGTTCAACTATTTAACTCTTGTATGAATGCACATTGTAAATGCATAAAGTCACATACTCCTGTATCTTAGGCTACAGCAGCTCGCACATACATGTAGTGGAGTATACCATTAATGTATAGCTAGTAACAGTTGCAATGCCTGTTTTAAATATTATTGCTGCACTCTTTGCAACATAATTATAGTACTATAATGCTGGATTTAAGACTTAAAAGGCAAAGCTACTATTATAGTAAGAAGTTTGCGGCCATAATTATCATTGCTTAGCGGCAATGATAATAAAGATGGCAATCAGCTCTCAAGTGTGCAACAATTTGTATAAAGACTCTCTTATCATGTCTACTAGATGTAGAGTAGAGATACCAAAGTAAAGTAAAAAATCTCTAATAAAAAAACTGAAAAGTGTAGGGATGACTCTTAAAAAAGGAAGGGAACAAGATGGGATGATGCTTGCAAAAGTAAAGGAACAAGATGGAATAATGCTTGCCAATGTAAAAGTCCCAAGTATCCCTACATCAGCGGCTTGCTGCGACAACATGCAACTGACAAAATTAATGTGGAATCCTCTTCAACCTTTTACAACGATCAATTACTCAATCGGACTGCGTCCTCCAAAACACAGATACCTCTAGTTATCTACAACCGTCAATTACTTCATCGGACTGCGTCCTCCAAACACAGATACATCTAGTTATTTACAACCGTCAATTACTTCATCGGACTGCGTCCTCCAAACACAGATACATCTAGTTATTTACAACCGTCAATTACTTCATCGGACTGCGTCCTCCAAACACATATACCTCTAGTTATTTACAACTGTCAATTACTCCATCGGACTGCGTCCTCCTTCAAGCCGCTGATGTAGGGATACTTGGGACTTTTACATTTGCAAGCTTAGCATTATTCCATCTTGTTCCTTTACTTTTGCAAGCATCATCCCATCTTGTTCCCTTCCTTTTTTAAGAGTCATCCCTACACTTTTCAGTTTTTTTATTAAAGATTTTTTACTTTACTTGTTCCTGTCACTTTTTTGATCACTATCAGTTTGAACTTATTAGTTGTATTCTATGTTGGATGTTATTTCATTTTTACAACTCTGTGAGCTGTACAATAGATACTGATGTGAACGCGTGCACAGCCTCTTGAGAGTAAGGAGTGTGGTTTAAATGTTTAATATTACCAATCACAAGAATATATATCATTCAATGAAAGGTTTAAAATTTCAAGTCCAGGTATGATTTGACAACATGATATTTGTTAGTATTATAATGGATGAAGAAGAGACTACTGAGAACTAGTACTGCCAATTCATGATGCTGCGAGCCTAACTAGTAGGAGCACGCCTAGTAGAATCTTGTTGATGTCATTATCACACTCACAGAGGCTTCTTGTCCTTTAAAACTTACGATGCGTGGTGTAGGAACCTTACTGCGCATAGAAACTTGCCGCCAGTAAGCTGACTCGGAATACTCAAGTTGTTCACGTCTATGTAAGTCAGCTTTAACCCGCCATCTGAAGCTTTAACGAACAGATCAGGGTATAGTACTGGTCTAGACACATTTTAATACCTCTGGCTTGCGCGCTGAAGCGTCCAGAGCAGAGACAAAACGCAGTAGCGAGATAGCTGCAAAACTGATGTGGGCGGAGTTAATGATAAGAAGCGACAATAGGGTTAATTAATGAAGTCGCTAGTCCAAAACGGTCCAAAAACCATGTTTTCAAGGATTACTCGCTTCTGGTAGTGTTTGATGCCTATCTAAGAAGTAAGTGCACTAACCAAGATATAGACACATGCGATAGTGCAGGTTTGGTAGTGATTCGTTCACTCAGGACAGCGCTATGCTTGTCAAAGAAGAAGAAGAAGAAGAAGAAAGAAGATGAACAATTCGCGTGGGCGGCGATTTTAGTTTACCACTTTAGAAACGTCTGCCAGCTTCGCCAAAGGTATTTTCATGCTCAGAACAATCGTCTGATCAATCCTGGATGTCTGGATTCTCGAGAAACGCTAAAACAGCGAAGATCTGCAACTTGCCGCTCCCTGAGAGTCGCCATCTTGATTTTCGTCGTCGAGCAAGCAGACCCGGCGACTTTCATGGACTTCCTACAAGCGCTTACACTTCAGATTCCCTCAGAAATAGCTAAAATGCAGTAGAAATGTATAACAGTCGAGATATGTGCGAAAACTCATTTTCACACATGAGTAGCCACCATCTTAATTCGAGGTCATCCCTACATATCATTGCCGATCGGCAATGATAATACATGTATAATAATTCCGTATCGTGCATGCACGTGAAGTCAGTAATCACTACATGATCTCTCACTTACTCTAGTTTAAAATTAATAGTATTACAACTGTTGTTCACAACTACCATCTCTATGCTCTCGCATTGAGTGCAATTACATGTCTATATCCTTGTTTCTTTATCCGCTTTCTAACTGTACATCTGAATAACTCAATATCGTAAATTTTAGTACGATTTCTTTTAAATTAATCGTTGTATTTCTCGTCACACAATTTGATTTTAAATGAGTCTATGTTTTTTTAATACAAACTGAGTCTACACATTCTAATAGTTAAATAACTTGATTGAATAGTATTGACTATAATTCAAAGGAGAAGTGAATTACAAAATATCTTTTTCATAGAGATAAAGGTTTGCTGTACATAGAACATTAATTTTGTGCTGTACATTGTATTAAATGATCATTCAAAGTCAAGTCACATGTACAGCAATCAAAGGGATGAGTATTCTTTGCAGAAATTTGCAGCAGAAATATCTGTATGGGTGTGAATATTTTCATGCAAGTGCAAACCAACAGTCTGCAAAACATTATGTTAATCACATACATGTAATATTACACACAATAGCTGCATGTCTCACATGTGTGGTTCTGTAGTCGGAAGAGTACTCATTGACATTACAGCTCCAAGCTTGTTTGATTTCTGCCTGCAAATAAGCTCAATCCATCGAGTAGTTTCCTTAGACAAGAGTGAGTCTGTGGCTCTATCTGATGCAACTGACAGCTAGTCTGAACTTCATGGAGTAGTCTTTTAGAGACGGGTTCATCAGCTCTCGCACTGTCCATCAGCTAGTTATCCAACAGAATAATAGTGCTTATTCGATATTTCAGTTCAAAAATCAAGCACCTTAATTTTCAGTACAGAAGTCACCATCGCCTCATCACTTGTAAGTACGACTATGACGAAGACTATGATAACTATGATATGGACTGTGATGACACATAGAATCAGCAACTTTCTCAATAGGAAACTGATCATAATGATCTCATCAGTTGCTGACCAGTTTTAAAAAATAGTGAGAGATCAAGCTTTCATTTGTCTCTACAATAGGACAGAGTTGTTCTTTTACTAGCTAATACTAGTCTGATCACTGCACTGCAATGCTGTTTACACTCCATTGGTTTGCTGTAAGTACCATTATTGCTTGATTACTATAACACAACGATTGTCGATGATTAAACAATTGTCATAGTCCCTTCTCTATCATCCCAAGAATTCCATTTGTCCATACAATGCGATGATTAGTGAGGGATTTGGTATTCTCTGGTAAAGCAAAGTGTAAGCTAGAGAACATGAAGAATCTGCTGATGAAGAACTGGGTTTCTGGCTATCACCCAAATCTAAAGCCTACCCTAAACAAGGAAAGATGAGCAAATCAAGTAATCAATCACTTAATTAGGTTCCCCACCTTATCAAGCTAGCATGTACAAGTCTTGATCGCTTCCACAGATGATAAAATCTCTCTCTAAAAAATGTCTACTATGACAGCATCAGGCATCAACTAGAAAACTGCTCACAATACAACCAAAGTGTGACACATATGTGGCTGGGTATAGTGTGACATCACTCTGTCTAAATCCGGTCATCCCATTATTGTAACTGGTATTGGTAAATTCACAATCAATTCTGATATGCAAGCATTGACAGAACTGCACTCTGCATCCAGAAACTTGATGTCTTCAATTCACAATTCCTCATTCACCCTCTGTTCCACTCTAACTGAAGCCACACCTCTCAGCTCTATTCAACAAGGCTCTATATCCTTTCCTTCCACTTCTAGTATATTGTCCGGTCGAGCACAGACTCTTACCTTCCTTGAGAACCAGATATCAAGATGCTTGTCACTGCAGTCTACTCTAGAGTATCGCCATTGGACATGTATCTATGTACAGCATCTATTGAAGGAAGATGAAGAAGAGAGACTGAGAGAGTTTGTGAGTGAGTTTGTTAGACAGCAGCAGCGATGTGTTCCAGGACTACAGCATTCAGATCTTGCTAAGCAGTTCTTCTCTCTCATTGCTAGTAGCACTAAGATGCAGCGACTCTACTGTGAACTAACTAGTCGACTCATCATAACATGTGTGATCATTATATTGTGACAAACAACTCTTTTTTTTAATTTCTCAATAATAATAATACATCAAATAAAATCATAATTATGATGTCATAAAAATTGTCCATGAGAGAATTTCCAAATGCCGGTCTATGAAAATTATGATACATTTTGTAGTTCAGCATTATCATGTAACGTGATACTCACAGGGTATTCTGGTGCAGTTATTTTGAAGTGATCCATAATGGTGATACATTTAGAATGAAGTGTTCTGAAATAACTAAATTAATGATTGTAATACCAACACTGTGCACGTGTATTTTTTCAATGAAACACAGGTCTCTCTAACCTTTCGTCAATGAGAGGTAAAATCTCAAAATTTACCAATCTGTACAATGAGTTTATGTAAGTTCTTCTGTTATGCGCTCACAAGACATGTTGATAGAATTTCATCTTAAACAGAAGGTCGAGAGCATATTAGTTCAGGTCTACAGTAATAATCATTGAAATAAAGATATTTAATGTTAGCTAGCTTTCTTACATTATTTTATTTGTTGTGTCATCTTCTCTCTGATTGAATGAACAAGTAGCAAAGGGTTAATATTACAAACAGTGAAGTTTTCAGTATTAATCTTTTGTTGAGCTGAAAAGCGTTTCGGGTGTCTGTAGAGAAATGCAGTTAATAAAGCAGCAGATAACACTACTATCTCAAGCACACCTTGTCTGCGAAGTGGTTCTCCTGTTTCTGTAGTAGTTGTGCTGGTCTCGTTTTTTGCTAGTTTTTTGATAGGTACAGTATGAGTGCGCCTCCTGGGCTGGTGGTCACTCCTATTCCCTGCTTGCATTGTGGTGATGGCCTGGTGGTCACTCCCATTCCCTGCTTGCTTTGTGGTAGGTGTGGCTGGCTGATGGTCACTGGTTTTCTCTGCTCTTTCTGTAGTAGGTGTGATGGGGTCATGGTCATCCTGAGTAATTTGCTCATCAGTCTGAACTGTTATTATACAAATGTAAGTATATAGGTCACATACATGTCACGTGCATTACCTGCTGCTTTAAATTTTTTTTCTTCATCTGTATGACAGTATTTTTCCTCAAGAGCTTTGGCAAGTGTATTTTCACCAATAGTTTTTAATGCTGATATTAGATCTTCCCATGATGCAGTGGGATTTGATTTCAGCCACAGAGTAAACATACCAATCTTTTTAGTCGCAACATCAGGATTATCTAATTTTATTTCACAAAGTTTAGGTGGTTTCAGAGAAAGGTGAATTCCAAGTCTCTCCCAATCAGTAACATCTTCAAGTTCCGTTACAAGTGTTTTTACTGACTAAAAATTTATGTATGAATAATGTATTAAATCAATATTTATTATTATTAATGTACCAGTTTTCGATGGGGGTTATCCAATGGTGGCTGTTTGCTTGTTTCCTGCTCATATTCAGTTGGAGTTGTACTTATACTGAATTGACCAGGACTGTATGAGATTATAAAAGAGCAATCTGGTTCAGTAGTTTCTAAGACTTTAATAAAACAATGTAACAATGACTTCAGTTCTGAGCCAGGTGGTTCAATCCGTTGTAATTGAATATTGCGGCGAGGAGCTAGATGACTTTTTAATGCTCTGAATGTGTCTTCTAATTTATCATCATCCACTTCATAATCGCCAACTGCAGCTTTGTATATCTATTATAGTAAATACAGTATGTCTTGACACAAGAAATCTTAAACTTGTTATTACTTTTTTCTGACACAGACAAACTAACCAAATTACTACTGCTTCCTGCATCTTGTTTGATTTCCGGCAGCACAAGTTTATCTCTTTTTTCTAGTCTACCAGTCCATTGTAACAGAATAGTGCATGAAGGAGCAAAAACTGTCACATCCTCAGATTGATCTAATTCGTATCCATCAACTGCACCTTTGTCGATCTGTTGTTATGTTTAATCATAATAATATTGTTTTGAATTGTGCTATAATAGTATACCTCAAGTGGTGTTGTTTGTGGAATAATTTTCCAGCCATCTACTATATCATACGCTGGACTTTGTAAAGATACACAATCGTCTTTAACCATAAATTGTTGGCCATCATGGATCTCTGTCCATCCATCCTCTCTCATTTGATCTATATACTGCATAAAATAATAATTATGCATTCATTGTAGCTAATCTGGATGATGCTCATACCTTTTTAACTCTAAAGCCATTTTGTGCTAAAACCACGAAGTGTAAGTTCATGTCTACTGAACGAGGAATGGACTTGTAAAACTTCAGTGCAACATAATGCTGCTTGGAATTAGCTGGCTCAATGGCTATATCTACTTGTATAGCAATGTGTCTCTTGGTTGAGTCAGATTGTGAAAGAGCTATTTAACAAAAATAAAGATTAGTTACTGCATAGCTATACTCGTACATGAATAGTTAAGCATGCATTAATGGTTATTATTGCGGTCATGAATTTGCATACTATGAATACAATGTGCGAGAATTTCTGTGCATACCCTTCAGTTGTTTAGTTTGTAATTCCTCTAATAATAATAATTGCTGTCGAGCAGCTTCCAATTCAGTCTGCAGTCTGGATATCTCTGCATCCTTAAGATTCAATATTTCTTCTCTCAGCTTCTCACTGTCATTCAATTCTGAGTTTGCAGACCATGAGAATGTGAGAAGTGAGAGTTATTTTGCATATAATATACCCTTTGATTGTTTAGTCACGCATGATGTAATGACTCAATCTCTCTACACAGATCAATATCTCAAAATCTACAGTTCTTGCTTACTTGGTGCAATATCTAAGTAGCTTGTTTGTATAGCAATGTGTCTCTTGGTTGAGTCAGATTGTGATAGAGCTAATGTAACAAAATTTTAATTAATAGCTATACTGTGCACATGAATGTTATGCATGCATTTATGGTTATTATTGCATGCAGCCGTGAATGTGCTGTATGAGAATTTTTCTGTGCATACCCTTCAGTTGTTTAGTTTTTAACTCCTCTTCTAATAATGATATTTGCTGTCGAGCAGCTTCCAATTCAGTCTGCAGTCTGGATAGCTCTGCATCTGAATTTTCCCCAGGCTTCAATATTTCCTCTTTTAGCAAGTCACTGTCATTCATTTCTGAGTTGGCAGACCATGCACCACTGGCATATGCACCTGTTTAAATCAAAGTGGCATAACAATAGTATTTTCTCTAACCCACTTACTTTCTGACATAGTAGGATCATCTGTTAAGGAAAGTTCTTCTTCTGAATTGGCGGTTGTTTCTAGTAGCAAAGTAATTGCACACAATATTGTACGATTGCAATTTTTATACAATACCATAATCATCAGCAGTAGGTTCTTGATCACGATTCATAAGTAAATTGCCGATGTCAACATTTCCGATTTCCTATAATACATTGCAATTATTATAATAATTATTGAAACATCTTTAACTCACAATAGGATTTTTTCCTGCATATATGCTCATTTCATCAATTATCTTTCTCAAACGTGAGTGACTAGGTTGTATTAAATGTTTTATTTGACAGATTCTCTCCACCTCATCAAGGAGTGACTGAGAGACAGGCTCATCAGCTTTACTGCTGTCCATCAGCTCACACACAGAAGAGGGACTCAGTTGATAATATGGCTCAGACTTTAATGCATCTTTGGTGCGAAAGTCGCTTATAATATCAGAGCTAGAAAATATAAACAGTTTTCTCCGTAACATCGAAATAGCCACATTCTTTATTGGAAGAAGGTCACTCTTTAAGGGTAGGCAGACACTCTCAGACGAGGACCATTTTCTGAGATGAAAGCGTGAGGTGAGATACTCAGCTGTCAGTAAATCTGGACAGAGTTGTTGCTTTAGGTCTAGCACAAGTCTGATCACTGCACTGCGATGCTTACAGAACTCTACTGGTCTGCTGTTATTATGTGACATAACCACCATTACACATTGGTTGTGATCAATGAGTTCAACTGAAGTATTGATTTCTTCTACATTGTCCCAATATATGCCATTTGTCCATACAGTGCATTTTCCTTGTGAGTGATTTGTGCTATTGTTACTAGCCATAGGAAATGAGTAGGCTAGGCGCAAGAGAAGAACATGAAGGAATTCACTAGTGAAGTACTGATCTCCTGTTCTGTTGCAGTACAGACACCAACCAAAGCAACAATCATCATCTATAGGAAATATCATTGGTCGAACATTATCTAACAACGATGGAAAGAAAAGAATTCTTTCTTCCTCATCTTCTCTAAGTGAGAATGCTTCAATTCTTTGAAGGTTAGTAGAATTGCCAGACAAGTTAACGCAATGGCATAGCTCAAGAGTCTGCAAAAAGCCAACAAGCATTTCAATGCTAAACTGTGGAAAGAGCTGTTTGAAAGTGGACAAGTGTAAAATTCCAGTGTTGCTGCCCAAAAGACGATGATCTTTTAATCCTTCAAGGACTAACAAGACATCCTTAACTGTCTTTAACAATGATTTAATGTCCACTACTATCCAGCTCTTCTCTAATTGTGGTTGACTTTTAAGAAAAAGTATCAATCCTCTTTCACTGAGTGTTGTAAGAAGCTCAGCAATGAATGCTGTTTCTTTTGGAATAATCTCAGGTATTGAACCCATAAGATCTTGTAGTACACATATACGCAAATGCAATTTCCACTTCATTAGAAATCCATACAGCAAGTGACAGTAACAGCTCACTGGAGGTAAGCTAGCAACAATACATTGATTGCTTTCATAGAACAGTGATACAAACTCTTGATTGGCTTCAGATTCAATGTATATAATATCTATGTCTATAGTAACATATCCCATGTAGTCTTGATGATCTGATCTTTTTTGCATTTCATTTCTGATAAGAGTTGATTTATCATAGAGTTGAAGAGAAGATTTGCTTTCAATCTGTTCATGACTAAGCTCATGATCATAACTGCCAACAATTATCAAACAGGATTTAGTACTAGTTTTACAAGTGGTATTTTCAATAAAGTTGAGCCAGTAGCGAAGTTGCTGCAATATCTCATCTTCTGTGTTGCTGAGGTCTATCACAATGATGAATGTGGCCGGTAACTGCTGTATTACAGTCTCCATGACAACAGAGTGACTGGAATGATATTCTGCTTGTCCTGCCAAGTCGTATAAAACCATATTACCAAATACACTAGTTTCTATTAGCGACGGTACTATTCCAGCATCAGCGCTGTGCTCAAGAAATATTTTTTTATAACCGCCTGAAGTAAGTTGCTTAATGTCACTCTTTCCTTGTTGATTGATCGCTTTAGCCAGATAGATCTTACCTGCACTATTATTACCAGTAAGAATTGTCTTACCAAATGTATGAATTGGGTAATTATTGAATGACTCTAACAATGAATGAAGAAAACGAAGCATGTGAAACTTCCAATTTTCTTTTGCCAAATCTGTTATAGTACTGCCCAATTTGTCTCTTGTCATTAAATCAATTCTTTTATCACGTAAGAGCCATTGTACTATTTGGACATGGCCCCTAATAGCTGCCAAATGAAGTATTGTTCGACCATTGTTATCAATCACCTTCGGGTCAAAACCTAGTTCAGTGATTAGATATTGGACGATATGTAAATGACCACATTGAGAGGCATAATGTAGAGGAGTGTATCCATGTTGACCTCGACTATTAGGATCACAGTTTTGCTCTGAGATCAAATATTTGACAGCAATCAATTGACCTTTCCAACAAGCATTGTGCAGAGGATGATCACCATCACCATCTGGAGTTGATGGGTCACAACCTACTTCAGCAATTAAATATTGGATGATGTCCGTGTGACCACCTTGAGAAGCATAATGTAGAGGTGTAAATCCATGTTGACCTTGAACATTAGGATCACAATTATGATTAAAGATTAAATATTTGACCGTATTCAAATGACCATTAAGACTAGCAATGTGTAATGGAAGTAGACCATTGTTATTTGAAATTGTTGGATCACAACCTAGTTCAGTGATAAGATATTGGATGATGTCCATGTGACCATTTTTAGAAGCACAGTGAAGAGGTGTAAATCCATTTTTAGATCGACTGTTTGGGTCACATTTCTGTTCTCTGATGAAATATTTGACCGTATTCAAATGACCATTAAAACTAGCAATGTGTAATGGAAGAAATCCATTGTTGTTTAAACTTGTTGGATCACAACCTAGTTCAGTGATAAGGTATTGGATGATTTCCGTGTGACCATTTTCTGAAGCGCTATAAAGTGGTGTATGTCCTTTTTTTCCTTGACTGTTTGGATCACATTTCTGTTCACTAATGAAATATTTGACCGTATTCAAATGACCATTACAACTAGCAGCATGTAATGGAAGAAACCCATTGTCTGAAATAGTTGGATCACAACCTACTTCAGTGATAAGGTATTGGATGATGTCCATGTGACCGTTTATAGAAGCGCTGTAAAGTGGTGTAGATCCATCTTTTGTTTGACTGTTTGGGTCACATTTTTGTTCACTGATGAGGTATTTGACTGTATTCAAATGACCATTAAGACTAGCAATGTGTAATGGAAGATAGCCATCGTTGTCTGAAATTGTTGGATCACAACCTAGTTCAGTGATAAGGCATTGGATGATGTCCATGTGACCATTTTCAGAAGCATAGTAAAGAGGTGTAAATCCATAGTTAGTTCGACTGTTTGGATCACATTTCTGTTGACTGATGAGGTATTTGACTGTATTCAAATGACCATTAAAACTAGCAATGTGTAATGGAAGAAGACCATAGTTGTTTGAAATTGTTGGGTCACAACCTAGTTCAGTTATAAGATACTGGATTATGTTCATGTGACCATTTTGTGAAGCACAATGTAGAGTTGTCCATCCATTGCTAGTTTGAGCATTTGGGTTACAATTTTGTTCTCTTATAAAGTATTTAGCTGTGTCTAAGTTACCATGACGACAAGCAATATGTAACGGGAGACTTCTTCTTGTTGATTTAGCATTGGGATCACAACCTAATGTGTTAATTAAGTAATTTATCATTTCTAAGCAATTCTCTGATGAAGCAGCTGCAGCATAATGCAATGGAGTGAGACCTGCACTGTCTCTGACATCATACATTGAGATATGTTGCTGTATAGTCTTGATGATGTCTAGCCAGCCATGACAAGCAGCAAGATGGAGAAGTGTCACTCCTTTTTTTGGTGGTAAGATTTTGCCATCGAATTCAAACTCAGTAGTAACATAACTAGGTTGCTGTAGTTGTGGTAGTAGTTGTACTGCCTGGTCATGGTTGCCTTGCTTGAATGCTGTCACACACTGCTGCTCTAGATCCAGCTGAGACTCAGCCATGAACCACACTTATGCAATAACAGTTGTAGTGCAGGTTGATTATGAACAAACCAATAGTTTATGTACGTGGTATTTATACTGTATAATAAGAATATTCACTGTAGTCACATGCGTGCTTGGAATTCCTTATAGACCATGCCACACACAAACTTGTTTTTGACATGCTTACATCACTATTCACCACATCCACCACTTTCTACAACAGTCTACAGTGCATCATTTACAATTACAAGTAAAGTGACACCTACATGTAGCTCCTGGTATTATTTCCCTGCTTTCTGCTCTTTTACACCAACATCAGCAGTTTTATTTATATGAAGCTGAAGTAAGTTAATCTGGCTTGTCAGAAGCTTCGAATGAAACTGTTTGTTTTGATTGCTGACGTCATTCTTCTGTTTGAGTTGCTGTTGATGTGGTTCTGATTCTGTCTCGCTAACACTACAGTGGACCCCTCTTAGAGGACACCCATCATCCCTCTATAATGGACACTTACTGAATCCCAAATATAACCCACATAGTTATTTATGATAAACCCCTGACCAGAGGACTCCCTCTCTATAATGGACAATATTTGTTGGTCCCAATGGTGTCCGCCTTAGAGGGGCTCCACTGTATTTTCTTGTTTTTTCGTATCATCCAGGTTTTCTACTGTTTTCTTGTTATCTTTCTCAGTTGTGCTCTGTTCATCTGATGGGGTTCTTGCCTCCTCACCAGTAACACTATCAGGTAATGAATAGTGTTGGTCATGGCAGTAAATCTATTTATATCAGTCTGTACTCCGCTAAAGGGTTAAGTGTGCTATGTTGCTCACTATACATGTACTACATTAATTGTGAAGATAGAATTGTTGGTTACATTACTATCAGAGTGCGTCCAGTTGAATGACAGCTCAAATCTTTTATTCATGCATATAAAATCTGCTTTGATTTGCAACTTGCATAAAAATTCATCAGATGTGACAAGCATTTGTTTATCTGTGAGAAAATTCCTGGAATTTATCTATCTAATAAATCCTTTCACTGGATTCATTATTTCTTTGTACTTGGATCACACACAAATTTCAAAAATTCTGCCATGTGATAAACATGCACATGTATGATGTCATTATAGCTTGCATTTCATATTAATGGCTAGTTGATACCACTGTGCAGCACAAGCAGTTCATTATTCTATGATGCAGTTGTTGTTGTCTCTTGAACACATCAGATGCTTTTTTAGAGAAAATTTAATAGAAGCACAAAGAGATAAAATCTGCGTATCAGCTTCCGTGAAAATCGGAGAAAATTCAAATGTTGCTGCTTTGATTTTTGTAATTTAATCTGCTGTCATTTGGAGGCTGAGCAGTCTCATCTTTAACTACAGTAGAACCCCTCTTAGAGGACACCCCTCATCCCTCTATAATGGACACTTACTGAATTCCAAATATAACCCACGTAATGTATAATAAACCCCTGACCAGAGGACACCCTCTCTATAATGGACAATTTTTGTTGGTCCCAATGGTGTCCGGCTCCACTGTATGCCCTTTTCTACATTACATAACTCCTAACCACATCCACTACCAGTCTGTGGTTTTGAAGAAATTACTGAACACCTCTATTAACTTGTCAACACACTAGCAACATTCATTGATGCTATAATTATTCAACAATAATTCATCAAATTCCTGACAATGATCTTATCTCTTTCACAGTATTCATCACATCCTTTGTACATGGATCACACACATACTTCAAAAGCTCTACCATGAGATATGTACCTCATAGCTTGTCTCACACCATAGGTAACTGATGTACCACCAATTGACTGAAGTAGACTCATACCCAATCCGAAAAAGAGCCAGGGAGGGAGGCTAACGACACAAGCAGTCTAGTAAAGTCCGTTGTTACAATGCAGTTTACCTCTTCAAAAATTTTTAAGTTAATGATAAAATTTGATAAGGAGCACAAGAAGATAAATACTAATAAATTGATGTGTGTTATTATTTTACTTCAATGAAAATGCGAGACTTGAGAAAAATTCAAACGCTACTATTTTTAGTAACAAAAAGAACGACATAATCTGCTCTCAACTACGAGTTAGTTTGTACAGAACCATTAGGAGGAGTCTCATCTTTAACCACGCCCTCTTCTGTATCATGTGATTCCTGACCACACCCACCACTCTCTACAACAGTCTCTGGTTTTGACAGTCCATCATTGTCAATGACATAATACAAGTGGCCCACTTCAGACACCTCATGGTCTTCCTTCTCTGCTCTCCGCTCTTTCATTCCTACGTCAATCTGTTCTAGTTTAATAGCTGAAGCAAGTTTCACTCCCTCTGGTTTCTCAGAAGCTTCGGATGAAACTGTTTGATCAGCAGACGACTCCTCTTTTTCAGTTGCTGTCGATGTAGGGTTGTCTGGTTCTGTCTCTGTCTTGCTAGCACTATCCTTGTCTTCCTTCTTCTCTTTCCCATCATCTGGAGTTGCTTCTTTCGTTTCTTTTTTATCATTCTCAGTTGTGCTCTGTTCAGTTGCAGGTGTTGCTGCCTCCTCACCTGTTGATTCAGAGGAACAATATCAAGGTAATGAATAGCGTTAGTCAAGGCAGTAAACACAATAGTAAATCTATTTACAGCGCTAGAGGAGGCGGGTGTGACAGAATAATGGGCGCATTTAGGAGATAGTGAACTGTGTAACATGACCTATGCTGTTCAGTCTATGTTTATACAATATCAATATCGAATAGGTTAGTCAAGGCAGAAAACATCTATTTACAGCACTTGAGGAGGCTAGTGATAGATTAAATGGGAGATAGCGATATGAAGAAACATGAGCTATGCTGTTCAGTCTATAGTTGATAGCAGCAATAGCCAGGGTGTGAGGGCAATACACATGCATTTAGTTGACAGTCTAACTTGGAAAGACAGACAGTGACACAAAGCACAGTATCAGAGAAAGTGTGTACAAGTGAGAGAGAGAGAGAGATAGAGAGAGAGAGAGAGAGAGAGAGAGAGAGAGAGAGAGAGAGAGAGAGAGAGAGTGAGTGAGTGAGTGGGTGAATGAGTGAGAAAGTGAGTGAGTGAGTGAGAGAGAGAGAGAGAGAGAGAGAGAGAGAGAGAGAGAGAGAGAGAGAGAGAGAGAGAGAGAGAGAGAGAGAGAGTGGGTGAGTGAGTGACAGAGTATGAGTGAGTACCTGTAGCTGTTTTATCTCCTTCTGCCTCTTCTGTTTCTTTCTTCCCTTCCTGTGTTGTTTTCTCCTTGTCTCCATTCTCTTGTTTACTTGTCTCATCTGATGTTGCTTCAGCTGTCTCCGCCTCATTCTCTGTTGACGCCACTAGTTTACCTGATTTAGCATCTTCATACATTTCTTGCTGTGAATATCAAGTGATAAAAAGGTTGCTTGTATGGTATAATTAGAATAGTAATATTGAACTCACCAGTCGGTCTCTGAGGTCAGCAAAGGTCGGTCTATCATCAGGATCATGTTGAGTACAGTCCAGTATGATATCATAACTGAGAGAAAGAGAGAGGGAGGGAGGGAGGGAGGGAGAGAGAGAGAGAGAGAGAGAGAGAGAGGGAGGGAGAGGAGGGAGAGGAGAGGGAGGAGGGAGGGAGAGGTAGAGAGGGAGAGTAGGAAGGAGAGAGAGAGAGGGAGGGAGAGGTGGAGGAGGAGAGGGGAGGGAAGGGAAGGAGTGAGGGAAGAGAGAGAGGGAGAAAGGGAGAAGAGAAGAGAGGGAGGGAGAGAGAGAGAGGGGGAGAGTGGAGGGAGAGGGAGGGAAGGAGAGAGAGGGAAGGAGAGGGAGGGAAGGAGAGAGAGGGAAGGAGAGAGAGGGAAGGAGAGAGAGGGAAGGAGGGAAAGGGGAGAGGGAGGGAAGGAGAACGAACAATTAAATGACCACACAAAAGTTTATCAAATATGTTGGTTACTACAATACTGCAAGTCACATGACACTCACATGATAGAGGGGCATGGTTTAGGAGGGCTCAATCTCAGTCCGTGTTCCTCGATCTGTTCCAGTAGCTCTCTGTTCTCCACTCCAGGATAGGGGGTGCGGCCTAGGGTCATTGTCTCCCATAGCAACACACCAAAACTCCTGTGAAAAAGAATGACAGAAAGATAGAATGATAGTGGTATGTTTAGGTGCTACTATTATGCTGCTGTATTCAGAGAAATAACACTTGAAATTCAATAGCATCTTCATTTAATTTTAATGACCCAAATAATGATATTCATGACTCACCAAACGTCTGATTTTGTTGTAAAGATGAAGTACATTAATGATTCGAGTGCCATCCACTTGGCTGGTAGTGGGCGTGGTTTGGTTCCTTGGTGCTTGTACATCTCAGAATACAAGTGTCTGTAAAACACAAGTAAACAGATATCCTGAAGTGCACAAGAATATACTAACATGTACAAGAATGCACACAATATACAGAACCTGATTACATGCACAAAGATATACTGATGTACACAATGTTTTACTGATGTGCACAGTGATATACTGACAGACACAAGGATATACTGACATACACAATGTTTTACTGATGTGCACAATGATATACTGACAGACACAAGGATATACTGACCTGGAGAGTCCAAAGTCAGCTATCTTAGCCAGCATCTCTCCTGACTCTTGTCTATGAACCATCACATTACGAGCAGCGAGATCATGATGGACACAGTTACTATGGAAACACAGAAAGTAAATAAGAAAAAATAATTTTTTCCTAAAACAATATCACAAACTATGTTGCACAATGAAACACTTCATGCTCACAAAGAAAGATAAATTAATTTCTAATCAGTAACTTATGATTTTATTACATGAAAATACACACTTTTCCTTGGATTTTAATATTTCTTGTTGTCTGTTTAATTAGAGTAACACACTTACAGTGTAGATGCGAGGTAGTCCATCCCATCAGCTGTCTGCCATGCGAATGATAGTTGCTGTACCAGCTCCATGTGTGGTCTGGACTCCTTCAGCACTGCTAGTAGATCACCTTGATTCATATACTCCTCGATCAGTAACAATGGATAATCCCTACAAACACATGGATAGAGAGAAAATATTAACTACATGTGTCATCATAACAACGAAAAAATTTGAAATCATGAACATGTAAATTTTGGTATTGTCAATGCACAAAATTTTTGAAATTTTTGTTCCCTAGAATTGTGAACTCGAGAATGTTGCTCTTATGATTGATTACTAAACGAAGTGCTCAAGGTAGTAGAGCCTTCATAGAAGTCACCAGAGGCGAATGACAGCGCGTTGCTGAAAGACGGCAGTGTAATCTTTCGTGCGTTTTTCGACGACGCCATCTTGTTGCTACGGTGTTGCTATGTGACGTCACTTCCTGGAAAATACAAGTATTGCCGATAGTATACGAGATATAACCATCAAGTGGCGCCTTTGATCTTACAGTGCCTGAGCTACAAAATAGCTATAATAATATAGCAATCATGTAGATCCTCCCTCGGGTGAGGTGTGTAACTACATGTCACAGCAATGTGTCCTTACTTGGTGCAGACTGCTAGCAAGGTGACCACGTGACAGTGATCTACTTTAGCCATCTCCTTAGCCTCACGAAGGAAGTCCTCCATCTGCTGACTATGGTGACCGTGGCGAGCAATGAAGTCACTCACTGAGAGGGAGGGAGGAAGAGAGAGGGAAGGAGGGAGGGAGGGAGGGAGGGAGAGGGAAGGAGGGAGGGAGGGAGAGAGAGAGAGGGAGGGAGAGGGAGGGTGGGAGAGGGAAGGAGGGAGGGAGGGAGGGAGAGAGAGAGAGGGAGAGAGAGAGAGAGGAGGGAAATCAGTACAACTTAGTCAGGACACCTGTGCACTAAGCAGTGTCTAGCTGCCTCACAGAGGGTCACTGGTAGAGCCAGGACACCTGTGCACTAAGCAGTGTCTAGCTGCCTCACAGAGGGTCACTGGTAGAGCCAGGACACCTGTGCACTAAGCAGTGTCTAGCCGCCTCACAGATGGTCACTGGTAGAGCCAGGACACCTGTGCACTAAGCAGTGTCTATCTGCCTCACAGAGGGTCACTGGTAAAGCCAGGAGCCCGTGCACTAAGCAGTGTTTAACGCAACTCCTGGAGCCCAGGCTAGGAGATCACAGGAGTACTGACTGTGCCTCCCACTGCAGGTGTGGGCAGTCCCACCTGAACCTCTAGTGGTCAGTGAGACACAGCCAGTGCTAGACCTCCAGTTACTCAACTGCTTCACAGCTACTGATGAAGGCTGTTCGTGTTGCTGTCCTGGTAACTCAGTCACGATTCCGTGATAGACGTTTCCAAATGCTCCTTCTCCCAACATCTCCTTGTAGGTGATTGTCTTGCGAGGAATCTGAAGGTGCTCGAGACAAGATTGCAGTGACTGAAAGAGTGGGCTAGTGGGAGAGATCATGTTCGAGGAGTTGTTGTCGTCTTCGTCATCAGAGTCTGGTGACGGTGAGGGGTGTGGCTGGATGAATTCTAGAGAGAGAGGGAGAGAAAGAGAAAAAATAAACAAAGAAAGTATGAACAGGGATACAAAAAGATGGACGGATAGGCAGTGGGTGAATTAAGATTTCCACAACAATACACGTAAAACACTAACAGAGACAGATGCACAATTTCTCTCTCTCTCTCAATCTCTCCTCCCTCCCTCTCTCAATCTCTCTCTCTCCTCCCTCTCTCTCCTCCCTTACTCTACCTCTCTCTCTCTCCTCCCTCCCTCTACCTCTCACCCCCTCTCAATCTCTCTCTCCTCCCTCCCTCTACCTCTCTCTCCTCCCACCCTCTCCCTCCCTCTACCTCTCTCTTCTCCCTCCTCTCTCTCCTTCCTCTCTCAATCTCTTCCCCTTTCTCTCTTACCTCCTGTCAGTACGATATTAGCGCTGTTATCATTTCTTCTCAGACAGTATCTCAAAGCAGTGGATGAGTTCACTAGCTTCATGTCTTGGAGATTCAAGAGGAACAGCATCGGAGAGGGGAGGCACAGAGTGAGCTCAGCATACTGAGAGCCGCTATCATACATGTTCTCGATTTGAATGTTAGTTTCTCTTTCGAAAGGATGCCATTCCTCCTTGCTGGGGTCGCCCCACTCCCAGATAGCCTGTGAGTGGGTGAGTGAGTGAGTGAGTGAGTGAGTGATTGAGTGAGTGAGTGGGTGAGTGAGTGCGTGAGTGAGTGGATGAGTGAGTGGGTGAGTGAGTATGTAAGTGAGTGAGTGTGTGAGTAAGTGAGTGGGTAAGCGAGAGAGAGAGTGGGTGAGTGAGTGTGTGAGTGAGTGGGTAAGTGAGAGAGAGAGAGTGGGTAAGTGTGTGAGTGAGAGAGTGAGTGAGTGAGTGAGGTGAGTGCTAACCGGTAGATCTCTCATCTTCTGTTTAACATGGTCGGGCTTGTCCCACACGAATGGAGTCCGTTTGATTCGTTGTGAGTGCTTGATTCCTTGTGCCGTCCTAGACATATTGCTGAGGTTGTAATGGAAGGTCACTCCATTGTCAGGCAGGTCGAATACATTGTTCTGGTCTGAATAGTTTGCCTCGATTTGAATGGATTCGTCTGCTAACATTGCTTGCCATAGACCTGCACATCACCTGACAGAGATGGAGGGAGGGAGGGAGGGAGGGAGGGAGGGAGGGAGGGAGGGAGAGGGAGGGAGAGGGAGGGAGGGGGAGGGGGGAGAGGGAGGGAGAGGGAGAGAGGGAGGGAGGGAGAGAGAGAGAGAGGGAGAGAGAGGGAGAGAGAGGGAGGGAGAGAGGGGGGGAGAGGGAGGGAGAGAGGGGGAGAGAGGGAGGGTAAGCAGATGGATAGGCGGAGTGAGTGAGTCAATAACTCACTCTTTCCATTTTGAAGTCGATTTGTAGAAGATCGCTCAGTACAGTTACCCACTGAGTGAGGTCATGCCTGAAAAGAAAGAGAGATCGAGTGAGTGAGTGAGCAAGCGAGCTAGTGCGTGGGTGAGTGAATGTGTGGGTGAGCAAGTGAATGAGTGAGAGGGCATACTGTGTGTCACAGTGGAAGGGTAGTCTATTTCTCTTTCCCTTCAGCTTGAGTGTGAAGCAGAAAGCTAGAGTGTCTAGGATGATCCACCATCTTGGATATCATCCTCACTAGCATCACCTCCACTTTCTCCCGCTTCAGTACCTACACAAAGAGAAATAGACTAGCTACTCTTTTGGTAACCGTCGCCGAACTAACGCTAGTTAAAGCCGGACACTTGCCCATAGGTTAGCGCCCTAGGTGAAAGTTGTCCTGCAGCGTTAAGAAATCTTAACAACCAGTAGTAGTTCTGGAAATCCTAACCTAAAACTGTCTTCCAGTGGGCATGATACGCCGCCATATTGTGACACGCCCACGTCACGTGGGCGCGAAGCCTTAATAATGGATCAAGGTGTTTAGTAAGGATAGAGCCGAGGATCATGATCATTGGACACTTGGTTCCTGAGACATGAACCAAAATGCAAAAAAAATTTTGTAAAAAAAATTATGAGCTTCTTTCGCTGAAACTAAGTAACAATTTCCTAGCTATACATGTACGTCTTTAAAGAATTTAAATGAACAAATTAAGTCAATTTGTAGTTACAGTCTCTGGTGCTAGCAGTTGACAATAATTGAATTCATACTGACAACAATGAGTCACCACTATCATCTTAATTGCATTGTATAACGATATTCATTGATAGAAGCGTCAGTGTGGTGCATTGTGAATCTACTTGATTTTAAACATTACTGCATGAAATAGCCTAGTCAGCATTTAAGCAGTCAGTGCTGCCTTAATTTCTTTGTATGTGAGGAAACAGATATTCAGTGAAATCATGAGTTATAATGGTAGCTATTACTGATTTTACAACAATAAAAGTGAAATAAATAAAGAAAGAATGTCAAATGAAGTGTCCAGGAGAATAAGCTCTCAAGAAAGTCCATTGCCGGTCTGTAGACAATAACAACAGTTAGCTCACACCCACCAGTGCATGCTTGTTAAACTTACAAGGTATGCTGATTATCTTGGTTGAGCAACAGAGAATATTATGTGTGTAATAATGATCAGTGATTATGTATTAGCTGCCTGGATAATAGATGAATTATACATGTAGATCAGTTATGTATTGCTGATGGCTGTACCTGCATGAGTGATGGTCATTGCTGTGCACAATAACAATTCGAAGGAGATGTGAATTACAAAAATGTCTGTTGCGTAGAGATAAAAAGTGTGTGCTGTACATAGTATTAATGATCATTCAAAAGTCAACTCACATGTACAGCATCAAAGGGATGAGTATTCATTGCAGCAGAAATATCTGTATGCAGCGGTATGGGTGTTAAAATACAATTCAAGTGCAAACACTCTGTTAGTATAGCACACACACAATAGCTGTATGTCTCACATGTGTGGTTCTGTAGTCGGAAGAGAACGCACTGATTGACATTACAGCTCTAGTTAATTGTTCTTTAGTGCATGGTTTATCTGAACTCCTCAACCATTCACTCAACATCTCTCGATTGCAGTCCTCTACTCTCCCTCTCTCTTCTCTTTCTATCCTCTCTAGTGTAGAATGTTCGATTCCCAAGAACAGACCAAGATTCATCCAATTGTTAATAGTTCTCAAAGCTAGTATCAATGCTGCCAAGTGTCTGTCATCTGCAGCAAGTTGAAATGTACCTTCAATTCACATTTGCAACATTCAAATAATCAATAATCTCACTTAGTTCTTCATCAAGGTTTAAAAAAAGGTGAATTAGATCCTTTTTGTGAGCGGCACACGTAGCAGTCTCATCTTCTTTGTTTATTGCTGCTATAAGCTATATTCAAAATTACAATAATATAATTTAGTAATTGCATTATTGTTCATTCTTACCAAGACATCCCTGCCTGCAAACAAGCTAAATTGATCGACACATTTTCTGACAGTAGAGTAGGTCTGAGGTGGTAGTATCTGATACAATGGACATCTGAAATAATTGAGTTCATGAATGAGAGCCTGTGAAACAAGCTCATCAGCTTTCTTGCTGTCCATCAGCTCACACACTGAGTTGGGGTCCAATAGATAATATGGCTCGAATTCTAATACAATTTTGATGCAACATTTGCTGCTGATTTGGTGTGTACCTTGACTAAGACAGTATGGTTTGTGTTGAAGCATACACTTGGCTACATCATCGATAGAGAACAAAATTAATCATCATCTTTAATTTTAGTAGCCGGCCAGTTCTCAATACATGAAGAGGTCTGTTCTGGTGTAAATTGTCTACAGCAACAATAAATTAGGATTTAGAGATGGGCTCATCAACTGTTTGATGTTGCTCATCAGCTCACGCACAGAAAAGTGACTCAGTTGTTAGTATGGCTCATATTTTGTGTTTTAAAATTTTTATTCTCAAGTTGGTATCATTACTACATCTGAGAATGTATGACAAGGAACGGCTACATTCTCAATGGGAAATAAATCGTTGTTATAGAAGGAAATTCTATGCATTTGCCAGTTGTCCGGGCCAGTTTCTGAGAAGAGAGCACAGAGAGACTAGATATAATTCTGAAGTCTCAAAATCACATGATATTTCCTGTTGCGGGTCCATTATTAGTCCAACCATGCATTGCACTGTGATGCTTGCTGAACTCTACCGGCCTACAGCTGTCTTATGTCAATGATGAATTGATACTTCATATCTAGCTACGTATATAATTCAAGAGAGGCTAATAATTGCTACCTCTTCAGCTGCTTCTGATGAGAAATGAATAACGTTAGTCATACCAGTATAAGCACATAATTATCTGCAGTACTATAGAGGCCAGTGTACGATGATGCTAATTTTGTTTGTTGCATGAGCTATAGCTAGTCGGCATTTAAGCTAATCAAGTTTCATTGCTGCATGCCTTTATGCATGTGAAGAAGAAATGGATATACACTGAATTAGTGCAACAATTATTACATTCTACAATAGAACAGTCACCATCGCATCTCGCCAAGGGACCACATCAATCAGACATATAAATAAACTACAAATTTTAACTAGAAAATGTCCAAAAGAATTGTCCATGAGAATAAGCTCTCAGAAAAGACCATTGCCGGTCTGTAGAAAAATTAGCAGTTTGCTCAGGCATGTACATTTTATGCCTATCAAAACTTACAAGGTATACTGAAGTTGAAATATCGGTAATATATCAGATGAAATATTATATCACAAAAGTAGAGATCCGCAATTGTGTATCATACTTGCATAATAGATGAATGAATAATTTTATAATGCTATTATTATATGCATAGCTGTACCTGAATCAATGATGGTCATCCACGTTTGAAAATTTCACTGAGTTTCATTATCATTTCTTTTTCAGGCAGTACAGTACATACACGAGAAATACTAGTATCCATGGTATTATCAGTAGTTCCTGTCCAGCTCTTGTATATGTCCATGTTGGGATTAGCTCACATTTTGGAGGCACATTGGTTTGTTTTAGTGCTTCTTTGAAATAATTGAATGTCAATGTAGCACAAATGCAGACATAAGCTGCATATGGAAAGCATAAAATAAGAAGCAACCAGATCCAGATTGGACATTTTCGTTTAGATTCCCCTTCATAGTTTACATGTGCAACAGGTTCTCGAAACAAACTGACATGGTCTGACAGGGTGTCCTTCTTGGCAGCTATTCAATTATAAGAATAAGTATTCATGCATGAGGACATAATTGCTCACTTTGTTGTTGTTGAGCCTGACTTTCATTGACAACTACAGTGCTTTCTATCACAGCACATTGATGTTCATCTACAACTGGAACTGCTATACCTAATTAAAAAGTAACTGTCAATGACAGATATACTGGTGCATATATCTTTAATTGCCAGTAATATTGCAGAACACACTGCCTGGTCACAACATTACCTTCTGAATTCACAATAGGAGCACTAATTTCACCGATAACAAAGATTTCCTATAAAATTATTAAATTACATGTGTAATTTTAATACTAGTTTTGTTAATTATAATACAAATCATTAGTTTAAGTGTGTTCAGCTCACCTCAGCTGGATGGGAATATTTATATTTTGAAAAACTTTCATACAAACGTTGTTTTGTGGTATCTTCTGCATTTTTCAGCCAGTCTTGCAACATTTCTCTCTTGCAATTCCCTACTTTCCCCCTTTGCTCTTCTTCAATTATCTTCAGAGAATAAACTTGCAGTCCCAGAAAGGTACCAAAATCAATCCAGTCCACAATAGGAACTAGAATATCCATCAATTGTGGCAGCATATCTTGACCTAAATAAATTAATTTAATAAAGCAAAATAAATTAATAAAGCAAAATTGAACATTATTTCTCTTTCACCTATCTGTCCATCTGGAATTTTTGACAAATTTATGACAACTCTATTTTTAGCAACATCTTTTTCTGAAATGCATGACAAGAATAATTCCAAACTATAATAGGATATTGCATGTTTTACCTGAGGCAAGGATATCTTTTATGTCCATCTTTGATTCAGCCTATATAAAAATTAAATTTTTAACAAAATTAATTATTATACTTAATTAACTCACAATTGGGTTGATACCAACAAAAATGCTAAATCTGTTAACAAATTTCCTCAAACATGAATGGCTCTGCTGTTCCAATTCTTGTGCTTGACAAATGATCTTGACTTCATCTAGGAGATACTGAGATACAGGTTTTTCAGCATTGCTGCGGTCCAACAGCTGGCACACGTAGGAATTTCTCAGCTGATAATATGGCTCATGTTTTAGTACCTCTTCAGTACTAAACAGCTCATGGGTTTTTTTAATACAGCTTTTAATGTAAGGTTCATGACAAAACATAGACTCAGTCACATTTTTCATAGGGAAGAGTGCACTTTCTGGAAGACAAGCATTTTTATTTGGTGAATATCTGAAAAGAGTTGGTGAGATCAGATATTGAGTTGTTGTCATGTTCGGGCAGAGTTCATGCTGCAGGTCCACTATCAATCTGATCACTGAACTACGATGTTCGATGTACATCAATGGTCTAGTCTTTAGTTTTGTTGACATGAACACTACTACACGTTGATTGTAGTCAACGAGCTCTACTACAGTTGAGATTCCTTCACGACTATCCCAACAAATACCATTGTTCCAGACATCACAATCTGACGTAAAATCTTCATCAATTGAATTTGCTGAATTTATGCATATTTTAGCCAAGCGAAGAAGAAGAACATGAAGGAATCGACTGGTGAAAAACTGGTAATCTGGTTCTCTGCAGCATAAACACCAGCCAAAGTTAAAAGATTCTTCACTAATTGGAAAGTTAGGTTCACATCTTAAGAAGCAGGGAAAGAAAAGCAAAAAATCGTTTTCATCACTAGATATTCCAATACTTCTAAGGTTCGATGTAATACCAGAGAGATTGACACGATGGCATATATCAAGAGTTTGTAAAAAACCATTAAGCATATCTATGTTATACCGAGGAAATAGTTGCTTAAGAGCAGATGAACGTACAATACCAGTGTCACTGGCAATGTTATGGCGTTCTAAGGAGTCCTTGGGAGCAAATAAGATTCCATTTATCTCCTTTAGTATGGCTTCAATATCTACCACTATCCAGCTTGCATCTATTTCGTTTTGATTTTTGAGAAAAATAACCATTCCTTTGTCTTTAAGTGTTATAAGAACATCAAGAAGGAATTGCTTTTCTGATGGAATCAGCCATGTTTCTTCAAGTGATATGAAGCTGACAAGATCATGAAGTGTGCAAAAAGCTGTCTCTAGCTTCGACTTTAAGAAGGCATAAAGTAGATGACAGTAATAACTGATTAACGGTGCTCTAGCAGCTATTGCTTGATGGCTCTCATATAGTTGATTTATTAAAACTCGCATGCCTTCAGAATTAATTTTTCGGCAGTCCATAAAAATGAATCCAACAAATGTAATATGCCGTTTTATTCTTCTTTGTGCAAATTTTTGAATTAAATCTGATTTTTCCAATAGTTCTTCATTGCTGCATTTGTCGGCATGACTGCCAACAACAATGATGTACACATTAGTAGTTTTGGAAGTTGCACTATCAATAAAGTTAAGCCAGTAGCAAACTTGTTGTTCTATTACAAGCTTGGTATTACTGAGGTCTACTATTGTGATGAATGTGGCAGGTGATTGCTGCATCACAGTCTCCATGACAGCAGAGTGACTGGAATGGTATTCTGCCTGACCTGCCAAATCGTATAAGACCATCTTGCCAGCTTCCCAGCTGTCTAAATGAGACACTATTATACCTGCACTGTTGGGCTCTACTTGTTCAACAGAGCCAAATTTAATTCGATTGAAATATGTAGTAGCTCGTTTGGTGATAACTTTAGCGAGAGTGGTCTTGCCTGCAGCACTGTTACCAACAATAACAGTTTTTATTACTGAAAGTGTGAATAGGGAATCTTTTAGTTGATTTAACAAAAGGTTGGAACAGTTTTAACATCCCATATTGATTCTCGCTTCCCATTTCTGCCAGATCAATAAATGTATTTCTAGAGTAATCTTCAGCCATTATGTCCAGCTTTCCATTGTGTAATAGCCATCCAATAATGTGAGTATGTCCATAATAACTTGCAAGGTGTAGTACATTTCTACCATCTTCATTTACAATGGAGCAGTCAAAGCCTAGTTCAACGACTAAGTATTGGACAATATCCATGTGGCCACCTTCAACAGCATAATGTAGAGGTGTAAACCCATTTTCACCCACACAATCTGGGCTGCAATTTTGTTCACTGATGAAGAATTTTACTAACTTTAAATAACCATTTCGGCAAGCAATGTGCAGTGGACAATCACAATCAATGTTTGGAGTTTCAGGTTTACAACCAAGATTGATCAGATATTGTATTATGTCCATGTGACCACCTTCACAAGCATAATGCAGAAGAGTAGATCCATTTTCATCACAGCAATTGTAGCTGCAATTTTGTTCAGCGATAAAGTACCTTACAATATTGAAATCACCATTACGGCAGACAATATGCAAGGGAAGAATACCATCACAATGTGAAATTGCTGGATTACAACCAAGTTCAGTGACAAGGTATTGGATGATGTCCATGTGACCATTTTGAGAAGCATTGTAAAGAGGTGTAGACCCATTCTTGCTTTGACTGTTTGGATCACACATATGTTCACTGATGAAATATTTGACTATATTCAAACGACCATAAAAACTTGCAATGTGTAATGGAAGATAGCCATTGTTGTCCGAAATTGTTAGATCACAACCTAAGTCAGTCACAAGGTATTCGATTATGTCCAAGTGTCCATTTTGAGAAGCACAGAAAACTGGTGTATGTCCATCCTTGCTTCGACTGTTTGGATCACACATCTGTTCACTGATGAAATATTTGACTGTATTCAAATGACCATTAAGACTAGCAATGTGTAATGGAAGATCGCCATTGTTGTCCGAAATTGTTAGATCACAACCTAAGTCAGTCACAAGGTATTGGATTATGTCCAAGTGTCCATTATGAGAAGCACAGAAAAGAGGTGTATGTCCACCCTTGCTTCGACTGTTTGGGTCACATTTATGTTCACCGATTAAATATTTGACAGTATTCAAATGACCATTAAGACAAGCAATGTGTAATGGAAGATAGCCATTGTTGTCCGAAATTGTTATATCACAACCAAAGTCAGTCACAAGGGATTGGATTATGTCCATGTGTCCATTTTGAGAAGCACAGAAAAGAGGTGTATGTCCATTCTTGCTTCGACTGTTTGGGTCACATTTATGTTCACCGATTAAATATTTGACAGTATTCAAATGACAACTACGACAAGCAATGTGTAATGGAAGATAGCCATTGTTGTCCGAAATTGTTATATCACAACCTAAGTCAGTCACAAGGTATTGGACTATGTCCTTGTGTCCATTTTGAGAAGCACAGAAAACTGGTGTATGTCCATCCTTACTTCGACTGTTTGGGTCACATTTATGTTCACCGATTAAATGTTTGACAGTATTAAAATGACCACTAAGACAAGCAATGTGTAATGGAAGATAGCCATCGTTGTTTGAAATTGTTACATCACAACCTAGTTGAGTGACAAGGTATTGGATGATGTCCATGTGACCATTTTCACAAGCGTAGTAAAGAGGTGTAGACCCATTCTTGCTTCGACTGTTTGGATCACACATCTGTTCACTGATGAAATATTTGACTGTATTCAAATGACCATTAAGGCTAGCAATGTGTAATGGAAGAAAACCATTGTTGTCTGAAATGATTGAATCACAACCTAGTTCAGTGATAAGGTATTGGATGATGTTCATGTGACCATTTTGAGAAGAACAGTGAAGAGTTGTCTGTCCATTCTTGCTTCGACAGTTTGGGTCACATTTATGTTTACCAATTAAATACATGACTGTATTCAAATGACCATTAAAACTAGCAATGTGTAATGGAAGAAAACCATTGTTGTTAGAAATTGATGGATCACAACCTATTTCAGTGATAAGGTATTGGATGATGTCCATGTGACCATTTTCAGAAGCACAGAAAAGAGGTGTATGTCCATCCTTGCTTCGACTGTTTGGGTCACATTTATGTTCACTGATGAAATATTTGACTGTATTCAAATGACCTTCAAGACTAGCAATGTGTAATGGAAGAAGACCATTGTTGTTAGAAATTGATGGATCACAACCTATTTCAGTGATAAGGTATTGGATGATGTCCATGTGACCATTTTCAGAAGCACAGAAAAGAGGTGTATCTCCATTCTTAATTCGACTGTTTGGGTCACATTTATGTTCACCAATTAAATATTTGACAGTATTCAAATGACCATTAAAACTAGCAATGTGTAATGGAAGAAAGCCATTGTTGTCCAAAATTGTTAGATCACAACCTAAGTCAGTCACAAGGTATTGGATTATGTCCATGTGTCCATTTTGAGAAGCACAGAAAAGAGGTGTAGGTCCATTCTTGCTTCGACTGTTTGGGTCACATTTATGTTCACCAATTAAATATTTGACAGTATTCAAATGACCATTAAGACAAGCAATGTGTAATGGAAGATAGCCATTGTTGTTTGAAATTGTTAGATCACAACCTAGTTCAGTGACAAGGTATGGGATGATGTCAGTGTGACCATTTTCAGAAGCGCAGTAAATAGGTGTAGACCCATTCTTGCTTCGACTGTTTGGATCACACATCTGTTCACTGATGAAATATTTGACTGCATTCAAATGACCATTAAAACTAGCAATGTGTAATGGAAGATAGCCATTGTTGTCCAAAATTGTTAGATCACAACCTAAGTCAGTCACAAGGTATTGGATTATGTCCATGTGTCCATTTTGAGAAGCACAGAAAAGAGGTGTATGTCCATTCTGGCTTCGACTGTTTGGGTCACATTTATGTTCACCAATTAAATATTTGACAGTATTCAAATGACCACTAAGACTAGCCATGTGTAATGGAAGAAGACCAATGTTGTTTGAAATTGTTGGATCACAACCTAGTTCTGTGATGAGGTATTGGATTATGTCCATGTGACCATTTTCAGAAGCGCAGTAAAGAGGTGTAGATCCATAGTTAGATCGACTGTTTGGATCACCTTTCCGTTCACTGATGAAATATTTGACTACATTCAAATGACCATTAAGACTAGCAATATGTAATGGAAGTAGACCATTGTTGCTTGAAATTGTTGGATCACAACCTAGTTCGGTGATGAGGAATTGGATGATGTTCATGTGACCGTTTTCAGAAGCAAAGTAAAGAGGAGTATGTCCATTCTTGCTTCGACAGTTTGGGTCACATTTATGTTCACTGATGAAATATTTGACTGCATTCAAATTACCATTAAAACTAGCAATGTGTAATGGAAGAAAGCCATTGTTGTCCAAAATTGTTAGATCACAACCTAAGTCAGTCACAAGGTATTGGATTATGTCCATGTGTCCATTTTGAGAAGCACAGTAAAGAGGTGTATGTCCATCCTTGCTTCGACTGTTTGGGTCACATTTATGTTCACCGATGAAATATTTGACAGTATTCAAATGACCACTAAGACAAGCAATGTGTAATGGAAGATAGCCATTGTTGTTTGAAATTGTTAGATCACAACCTAGTTCTGTGATGAGGTATTGGATTATGTCAATGTGACCATTTTCAGAAGCGCAGTAAAGAGGTGTAGATCCATAGTTAGATCGACTGTTTGGATCACCTTTCCGTTCACTGATGAAATATTTGACTACATTCAAATGACCATTAAGACTAGCAATATGTAATGGAAGTAGACCATTGTTGCTTGAAATTGTTGGATCACAACCTAGTTCGGTGATGAGGAATTGGATTACGTTCATGTGACCGTTTTCAGAAGCAAAGTAAAGAGGAGTATGTCCATTCTTGCTTCGACAGTTTGGGTCACATTTATGTTCACTGATGAAATATTTGACTGTACTCAAATGACCATTAAGACTAGCAATGTGTAATGGAAGATAGCCATTGTTGTTTGAAATTGTTAGATCACAACCTAGTTCTGTGATGAGGTATTGGATTATGTCAATGTGACCATTTTCAGAAGCGCAGTAAAGAGGTGTAGATCCATCCTTGCTTCGACTGTTTGGGTCACATTTATGTTCACTGATGAAATATTTGACTGTATTCAAATGACCTTCAAGACTAGCAATGTGTAATGGAAGAAGACCATTGTTGTTAGAAATTGATGGATCACAACCTATTTCAGTGATAAGGTATTGGATGATGTCCATGTGACCATTTTCAGAAGCACAGAAAAGAGGTGTATGTCCATTCTTACTTCGACTGTTTGGGTCACATTTATGTTCACCAATTAAATATTTGACAGTATTCAAATGACCATTAAAACTAGCAATGTGTAATGGAAGATAGCCATTGTTGTTTGAAATTGTTAGATCACAACCTAGTTCAGTGACAAGGTATGGGATGATGTCAGTGTGACCATTTTCAGAAGCGCAGTAAATAGGTGTAGACCCATTCTTGCTTCGACTGTTTGGATCACACATCTGTTCACTGATGAAATATTTGACTGCATTCAAATGACCATTAAAACTAGCAATGTGTAATGGAAGATAGCCATTGTTGTCCAAAATTGTTAGATCACAACCTAAGTCAGTCACAAGGTATTGGATTATGTCCATGTGTCCATTTTGAGAAGCACAGAAAAGAGGTGTATGTCCATTCTTGCTTCGACTGTTTGGGTCACATTTATGTTCACCAATTAAATATTTGACAGTATTCAAATGACCACTAAGACTAGCCATGTGTAATGGAAGAAGACCAATGTTGTTTGAAATTGTTGGATCACAACCTAGTTCAGTGACGAGGTATTGGATTATGTCCATGTGACCATTTTCAGAAGCACAGTAAAGAGGTGTATGTCCATCCTTGCTTCGACTGTTTGGGTCACATTTATGTAAATATTTGACAGTATTCAAATGACCACTAAGACAAGCAATGTGCAATGGAAGATAGCCATTGTTGTTTGAAATTGTTAGATCACAACCTAGTTCTGTGATGAGGTATTGGATTATGTCAATGTGACCATTTTCAGAAGCGCAGTAAAGAGGTGTAGATCCATAGTTAGATCGACTGTTTGGGTCACCTTTCCGTTCAATGATGAAATATTTGACTACATTCAAATGACCATTAAGACTAGCAATATGTAATGGAAGAAGACCGTTGTTGTTTGAAATTGTTGGATCACAACCAAGTTCGGTGATGAGGAATTGGATGACGTCCATGTGACAGTTTTTAGAAGCACAGTGAAGAGGTGTATGTCCATCCTTGCTTCGACTGTTTGGGTCACAATTATGTTCACCGACGAAATATTTGACTGCATTCAAATGACCATTAAGACTAGCAATGTGTAATGGAAGTAGACCATTGTTGTTTGAAATTGTTGGATCACAACCTAGTTCGGTGATGAGGAATTGGATGACGTCCATGTGACCGTTTTCAGAAGCACAGTAAAGAGGTGTATGTCCATCCTTGCTTCGACTGTTTGGGTCACATTTATGTTCACCGATGAAATATTTGACTGCATTCAAATGACCATTAAGACTAGCAATGTGTAATGGAAGTAGACCATTGTTGTTTGAAATTGTTGGATCACAACCTAGTTCGGTGATGAGGAATTGGATGACGTCCATGTGACCGTTTTCAGAAGCAAAGTAAAGGGGAGTATGTCCATTCTTGCTTCGACTGTTTGGGTCACATTTATGTTCACTGATGAAATATTTGACTGTATTCAAATGACCTTTAAGACTAGCAATGTGTAATGGAAGAAGACCATTGTTGTTAGAAATTGATGGATCACAACCTATTTCAGTGATAAGGTATTGGATGATGTCCATGTGACCATTTTCAGAAGCACAGTAAAGAGGTGTATGACCATTTTTGGTTCGACTGTTTGGATCACCTTTCCGTTCACTGATGAAATATTTGACTACATTCAAATGACCATTAAGACTAGCAATATGTAATGGAAGTAGACCATTGTTGCTTGAAATTGTTGGATCACAACCTAGTTCGGTGATGAGGAATTGGATTACGTTCATGTGACCGTTTTCAGAAGCAAAGTAAAGAGGAGTATGTCCATTCTTGCTTCGACAGTTTGGGTCACATTTATGTTCACTGATGAAATATTTGACTGTACTCAAATGACCATTAAGACTAGCAATGTGTAATGGAAGATAGCCATTGTTGTTTGAAAATGTTAGATCACAACCTAGTTCTGTGATGAGGTATTGGATTATGTCAATGTGACCATTTTCAGAAGCGCAGTAAAGAGGTGTAGATCCATAGTTAGATCGACTGTTTGGGTCACATTTATGTTCACTGATGAAATATTTGACTGTATTCAAATGACCATTAAGACTAGCAATGTGTAATGGAAGATAGCCATTGTCGTCCGAAATTGTTAGATCACAACCTATGTCAGTCACAAGGTATTGGATTATGTCAATGTGTCCATTTTGAGAAGCACAGAAAAGAGGTGTATGTCCATCCTTGCTTCGACTGTTTGGGTCACATTTATGTTCACCGATGTAATATTTGACAGTATTCAAATGACCATTAAGACTAGCAACGTGTAATGGAAGAAAGCCATTGATGTTTGAAATTGTTGGGTCACAACTTTGTTCAGTGGTAAGGTATCGGATGATATTCATGTGACCACCTTGAGAAGCACAGTAAAGAGGTGTAGTTCCATTTTTATTTCGAATGTTTGGGTCACTGTGTTCGTCACTAATGAAATATTTCACCATATTCAAATGACCATTAAGACAAGCAATGTGTAATGGAAGGTTGCCATAGTTGTCTGGAGAAAGTGGGTCACAATCCAGTTCATTGATTAGGTATTGTATCACTTGTAAGTTATTCCTAGTCCCGGCAGCAGCATAGTGCAGCGGAGGAGAACCATTACTGTCTTGACAGTTTTCAACGGAGCTCATATCTTGCACAGTCATGATGAAGTCTAGCCAGCCGTGATAAGCAGCTAAATGAAGCAGTGTCACTCTGTCGCTTGGTTTATCATGCTTCTGGTATAATTCAAACTCGGTAGTCAGCGTAGTGAGACACTGCCTAGCCTGCAACTGAGCGGGTGGTAGCAGTTTTACAGCATCATCATGATCGCCTTGCTTGAAAGCAGCCACAATAGCCAGTTGCTCTTCTAGATTATCCATGATTGCGAGTGCGGCGTTACGTCTTTTCAGTGTACTGTGTAGCATATATGGAATAAAATTATATTCAAGACTTTATCCGGCTATAACATGCATGTCTTGGTAACTTGGCCTAGTATGGCAATGCAATGGGCGGCAATATCTAATCACAAGCCATCTGGCATACATAATCATTGCTAGCTGTACAACAAACAAGGAAACCAAATTTGCTCTTTAAGTCATCTTCATCCTGATGATGTAGCTAACTATGTCACAATCATGTCTATAGCAAAATTAAGGTGGCGGGCACTCGTTCGCAATGAATATTAATGAGATTTTTAGAAGGCTCAGAACGTCCGACTGAAAGATCCAAGCAGTGCAAAACTCGCTGCGAAGCATCATACTATGCGTCCTGGCATATAGAACAACTCTCGGCAAAATCTGTAGAGCGCGAAGTGCACGGCTTACATGAACGTTTTAGCAATTTTTCTCGCCAAATTTGTGAACGTGAGCGGCTAGCAGGACCACGATCAGCAGCCCAATAGTAAGCTATTACAACTTTCTAGGTTGTGTCGGATGCTTTTCGGAAAATTATTTCCTTCATCTGATTTATGAGCTTATATCATCGAGAATACGCCAGTGGGCTACACAAAGCCAGAGCTACCTAAATTTTAAGAACGAATTTCCACAAAACCATCCGACACGACCTAGAAAATGTGCTTAGCTACACACTCGTCCAGGTTAGCCATTATAAGATGCTACGATTCTGCTTAAATTTGGCGAGAAGTTTCGATACTTCAGTCATTTTCCTTGGCAAAACAGCTGGCTGTTATGAATATAATTACTATAGCTATACAATAGCACAATGTAGCCTGTTGCGTGGGCGCCGTGGTTGCCCTTTAATGATATTCACTGAAGTAATGATATTCATACATGCTGGCAAAATAATTTATGTATATGCATTCATTTAGAGAATTCTATATTTGAGCATACCGTAGTAAACAAAACCTACACAACAATGAATAGATACATTGATGTGAGTAATTAATCTACTGGTCAATAAAATTGCGAGACATGACAAACGCTACTATTTTTAGTAACAGAAGAACGATGCAATCTGCTCTAAACTATGAATTAGTTTGTACTGAACCATTAGGTGGAGGAAACGAAACATTGCGTTGAAACTGTGGTGAAAATACCACCGACTATTTTAATTGTGTGTATGATATAATCATTAGGTGTACTCTGCTGCTCTTATGATAATCATTTGAGTTTGGCTACTGTACCTGGTGTTCTCCCTGTACAAGTCACGCTAACGCTACATGGTGGCAGCGGTCAACGTCTAATGACCGGAATCAAGTTGGACCCTAAAGAATCTTTCGACTTCAGAGAAGTGACCGCAATGGTAGCAATGGTTCGAGCAATATTAATTTGCCTTGGGACTCTCGGACGAGTCAGTTCAAAGACAGGTGAGTGTGCTACTGTACTGCCAGGGTAAGGACATGGAGGACGTTCTGGTTTCTATTAACATCACAGATGAACAGAGAAAGGTGTATGGTACGGCCATCAAGAAACTCGACGATCACTTCAAAGTTCATCGTAATAATTATAATCTATGAGAGAGCCCGGCTTAACCAAAGGGTACAACAGCCAGGAGAGACAGGCGAGGAATACAGTCAACCGGGGCTATTCTGACGCGTTTTGGCGTTACAGTGTTTATTTCTCGTTTATACAGTTGTAACTTTGTTCACGAACATTGGATCGACCTGGAACTTTTACCGATCGATTCTAGCACCTATTTTTCACCTAGATCTTCAGAATTTGAATCAGTAAGTTTAACAATTTTGCCAAATCGACCTTTTTAGTTCGTGAACCTTCGCAGGGCTATTTCGATGGCTGAATTTTGGCGCTGTTTCTCGATCTCTACAGCGACGCACTTACTCGTGGCTGCTCAAGACTAGTAGTGTTGTAAAGGAAATTGTCTGCTGAACACGTTGGTTCTTGTTTTAAACATGTGCATGCTACCATTTTTATGCTATAAGCGAAAAGAGAAAGTAAGGCTAGCGGGCTATTTTGACGATCGAAATCACGTTCCAATTGGATTTGTACGTGGAGTCGGAATAGCCCCGCGTCGGAATAGCCCCGGTTGACTGTACATATCAGCTCTGTATGGTCTCATAGAAAACTGTGAGTAAAATGCGTCTGTAAAGGAAGAATTACGCCTTGTGGTCGGGATTCGTGACCAACGACTTTCCCTGACGTTGCAAACCGACTCCAAGCTTACCCACGAATCAGCTAAAAAGGCCATCAGGCAAAAGGCGGCTGTGATTGAACAACTTCAATCCCTGAAGGGATATGGTAGCAAGTCACATCCTCTGGTTATTGAAGAGATCAACAGGTCGGACAAACCAGAAGAGAGAAACAACCACAGAAGAGAAACCCTCCCCTAAGAAAAAAGAGGAGACATCCTGTACAAGATGTTGAAAGGGTTCTCACAGTAGTCAAAAGTGTCCTGCCAAAGATGTGGAATGCTTCAAATGCCACAAGGGACGTTTGACTCACATTTCCGTTCGCAATGTTGGACCAAAGAAGTCAGGAGTGTGTCAACTATGATCTATAGATACTGCCTATCTGGATACCGTAACCAATGACGAATAGAAGATATGGACTGTGTTAGTAGCAGTGGGAGAACACACATTCTCTATCAAAGTTGACACTGCATGGCGCTGAGGTTTCAGTCATGTCTGACACTTCTTTCTGTATGCTCCAAGGAGACACTTTTTAGAGACCGTCCAAAAAATTGTATGGTCCAAATGGTGCACACTTGAACGTGATAGGCCAGTTCTCAAATACCATGACGTATAACAATCGATCTGCAGAACAGTCGATCTCTGTCGTAAAAGGTCTCAAAAGAAATCTGCTAGGATTGCCAGCAATCACCAACCTGAACATAGTCTCAAGAGTCGATGCTATCGTAGATCCAAACATAGAGATCTTCCAGTCCTTTCCAAATCTGTTCAAAGGACTCGGAAATTGGGGAGAACCGTATGAGATATGCCTCTGCGAGGACGCTGTTCTGTTCGCTCTACACACACCCAGGAGAGTACCTCTGGCTCTGTGCGACAAGATCAAAGCTGAAATAGAGAGTATGGAAGCATTATGAGTTATTTCTCCTGTTCATGAGGCTTCAACACGATAGTGGGGTGCAGGCATGGTAGTGTGCCTAAAAGAAATGAGAAGATCAGAGTTGTGTTGACCTGAAACCGTTGAACACTGCAGTCAAGAGAGAAGTGTATCCATCCATTACCTCGTGTGGAAGAAACACTCGCACAGCTGTCCGGAGCCATTACTTTCAGTAAATTTGATGCGAATAGCAGATTTTGGCAGATTCCCTTGGCTGAGTCATCCAAACACCTCACCACATTATAACACCTTTTGGCAGATATTGGTTTAATAACTACCCTTCTGCATTACTAGCGCTCCAGAGCATTTCCAGAGGAGGATGTCGGAGATACTCTCTGGACTTGAAGGGGTTGTTTGCTTAATCGATGACGTTCTGGTCTATGGCAAGAATGATGAAGAACATGACACTCATCTCAAGGCAACCCTCAAGAGACTCATAACAGCAGGAGTGACTCTAAACGCTGAAAAGTGTTCATTTGGACAGCCACAGGTGCACTTTCTCAGTCACATAGTCAGCAAAGAAGGAATTGCGGCATATCCACAGAAACAGCTGCCCTTAGATCAATGCCCATTCATACGAATGTCAATGAAATGCAAAGATTTCTAGGAATGGCGAACAAGTTAGGAAAGTTTTCCTCTCACCTTTCTGATTCTCTCAAACAAACGAGAACTGCTGAGTTCCAAAAACTCTTGGCATTGGACTGATCGCCATCAAAAAGCTTTTGATTCAGTTAAGGAGGAACTATCAAGACCCACCACACTAGCTACCTATGACCTCTCAGCTGACACCGAGACCTCAGCAGATGCCTCATCGTTTGGACTGGTAGCGGTTCTTCTGCAAACGCACCAATCTGAGTGGAGACCAGTGGCAAAGGCCTCACAAGCATTAACTGAAACCGAATGCAGGTACGCTCAGATTGAGAAGGAAGGCTAGCTTCAACATGGGCGTGTGAGAGATTCTCAGAGTACATACATGTACTTGGAAAGAAAATCACTTTGGAGACCGATCACAAGCCGCTAGTACCAATCTTGGGATCCAAACATCTGGATACTGCTGATACTATAGTGTCTCTACTACAGTAACGCTAGTACTATTTTCTCTACTACAGTGCTGATGGTACTAGTGTCTCTACTACAGTGCTGATGGTACTAGTGTCTCTACTATAGTGATGCTGGTATTAGTGTCTCTACTACAGTGAGGCTGGTACTAGTGTCTACTACAGTGATGCTGGTACTAGTGTCTCTACTGCAGTGATGCTGGTACTAGTGTCTCTACTATACAGTGATGCTGGTACTAGTGTCTCTACTACAGTGATGCTGGTACTAGTGTCTCTACTACAGTGATGCTGGTACTAGTGTCTCTACTACAGTGATGCTGGTACTAGTGTCTCTACTACAGTGATGCTGGTACTAGTGTCTCTACTACAGTGATGCTGGTACTAGTGTCTCTACTGCACTGATGCTGGTACTAGTGTCTCTACTACAGTGATGCTGGTACTAGTGTCTCTACTACAGTGATGCTGGTACTAGTGTCTCTACTACAGTGATGCTGGTACTAGTGTCTCTACTACAGTGATGCTGGTACTAGTGTCTCTACTACAGTGATGCTGGTACTAGTGTCTCTACTACAGTGATGCTGGTTCTAGTGTCTCTACTACAGTGATGCTGGTACTAGTGTCTCTACTACAGTGATGCTGGTACTAGTGTCTCTACTACAGTGATGCTGGTACTAGTGTCTCTACTACAGTGATGCTGGTACTAGTGTCTCTACTACAGTGATGCTGGTACTAGTGTCTCTACTACAGTGATGCTGGTACTAGTGTCTCTACTACAGTGCTGCTGGTACTGGTGTCTCTACTACAGTGCTGCTGGTACTAGTGTCTCTACTACAGTGCTGCTGGTACTGGTGTCTCTACTACAGTGACGCTGGTACTAGTGTCTCTACTACAGTGATGCTGGTACAGTATATCTCTAACATATACACATGCACAACAATATACTTACACTCTAAGCACCAGGGAAGGGAGGAGCGACCAGAAACACCATGGAAGACAGCACCAGGAGTAAGAGGACTAAGGATAGCCAGAAGGACTAATTCTAGGAGAGGAAAAAAGGTTATCAACTCTGTAATCACAGTGAGGTAAACAGGGTAATTCCATAAATCGGGTATTTCCGTTTTTTGTACTAAAGCCGTTCTGCTCGACCAGAGCAAAAGGAATTGTGGTGCAATATGGCATGTGCTAATCTCTGTCAATAGTAAAATAGTAGAATAATTATTTGACGGAGATCACTTGTGCTGGCTTTATAGTATAGAACAGCAGAGCGAAATCTTTACCTTTTATAAGCTCTGAAAATACAATTGTCTGCACGATCAGCTGTTGTTCACGTACCTTTATGCAACTAGATCTTTCGACACTACCAGCTTGTAGCCAAGTCATCTGGCATAATCTTCAGCTAATATGGGCTGTGGTGCAGCTGTCTTTCCTGAGAAATAAACGCTCCTAGTCTACCAAGATGATTCACGCCCTTGCGTTATGATTGGGCGTGGCCATTTAGCAGCAAGAATTGCTTTGTAGTTCAGTCTCAGAAAAGACAGCTGCACCAGAACTCTTGTTAGCTGCAAGGCATGCTAGATGACTTGGTTTCATGCTGGTTGTGTTGACAAGTTTATTCATCTGAATGTGTACTACATGATAAGTAGTTCTGACGCAATAAGGAGCACTGGGAGATAAGGTATTGGCATCTACGGTGGTGATCCAGGCTTTACCCAATAAGAAATCGCAATTGCTTTCCATCACACAGGAATATAGTCAGATTAGCGAACTTATTCTAGAACACTTTACGCTGCATGACAGTTACATGTAAATGAGGTGTAGAGGTAATTAGAATTAATGTGCTAATACTAACTGCATTGTATTATGCTCAGTGTTTTTTCACAACATACCTAGCCTCGAACCAGGCTCTTTTAATTTGTGTGGGCGGAAAAAGGAGCCTGGTACACACTGTCTGCACATGCTCCAAATCGCGCCGGAATTCCGGCGCGATAGGAAACTATCGTGCACGTTTGTAATACGGGCCACGAAATTTACGTCATCGCTAACTGTTACTGTGGATCTCGCTTCAGAACAAGTTTTGGTCTTCTTTATTGAAAGTTCTGCTAACTACATTAGTAATACTGTACAGGCAAGGCAGTAGTGAGCGACGAGTGTACGCATTATGTACAATAACAGCGATGTTTCTACTGTCGTTGCTTTGCGCGTTTATCCGTTCAGCAGATCAGCGTGGTACTTTTGCTAGCAGCAGTTCAGTATATGTGGCTGTCAAAAATAGCTCTATTTTCTTGAAAGGTGAATGATCTACGTTAGAATTGCGTTAGCTAGAAGCCGCCATGTTCGTTTCCTTGACCACACCCTTCGTCCCGCCTGCATTGGTAATATTATTATTATTTCGTCACATCCGTCCAAACCACGTGAATTTTACGCACATGTGCAGACAGTGTGTACCAGGCTCTTTTTTCTGCCACACAAATTAAAAGAGCCTGTTTTGAGGCTACAACATACCGTGTGCAACAACAACTGCTATAATTATCAACAGGGCTTGGAGGTAAAGTATTGTACTAAGTATAGTGGTGATTCAGACAAAGACCTATAAAGAAACACAATGCTTTACAGCACTGGCAAGCTACATGTAAAACACAGTACAAAAAATCCAGGCTAGCGCCATACCAGGGATGCGCTGACTTTCCTGGTTTACGCCCACGAATAACTCTTTCAATTTAGAAGCTATGAACGGCAGTGTTTCACAACAAGCACTCTAGAGCGGTTAGAATGATGTCTGACACATGAACTTTGTAGTAGTAGCAAGAGCAGGGAGAAATTAAACCTGGGCTCCAGTTAGCGAGTACTTGCCACCATGTTTAAAATATTCATAACTTTTGCAAGTAGCTATATTTTCTAGCCATGGGTATTTGTGCAGACCAAATTGCAGTGTTCAGCTTGTTTGTCAATCTACAGACATTGATCATACATGTAGCAATTTGTAGCCACGAAGTGTTAGTGGTCACAGAACAAGAAGCTCACCCAGAGAAAATAAAACACGATCATTTGTAACAATTTTTCTTTAGTTGTGTGAAATGCACGGAGCTAGCTAGTGACAAATGTGGGTCCTTGTAATAAAATAATCGATTACTACAGGAGTCACTGATCACAACACTAAAACTGCTCCATCTGCATCTGTGCTGAAGCCCCAATATTGATTTTGTTTGTACACGATAATAAAGCTACGCAAACAGTGCTGTCTGGCGGCATGCAGCTGTAATATTGTGTACAAGCAATGCTCAGCGAAATTGATACAAGAGTTTCTGTACAGATGACAGATGAGCTTCACAATTAAGCAGTTTTAGCTCCGTCCATTTCACACAACTAAGGGAAAATTGTTTACAATTGATCGTGCTTTGTTTCTCTGGGCAAGCTTGTTGTTCCTTGATTGCCAACGCTTCGTGGCTACAAATTGCTGTGATCGATATCCGTAGATCGACAAACAAGCCGCACACTGCAACAAGGTGTGTATGAATACTAATGGCTAGAACTACAGCTACTTGCAAAAGTTATGAATATTAATTAGCATGTCATCTCAATAAAAACGTCACTGTTTTTATTACCAATACCTAACACCCTCTTGAATGAAAACCTGAAACTTTGTATTTTTAATGAGCTGGACAAGTCAGTGTGACTCTACTATAACTGTAAGTGGAAGTTTGACCCCAAGCACGTAAGTCAATTTCAGTTAAGTTGAAAATAGCATACCTGTTACCAAGAAACCACTCTGTGAGCCACGGAAATTGTTCAAAAGAACTACACAAAAAATTGTACACAGTGCTTCCATCATTCAAGGAAACATGCACACCATTTTCAATACAACTGAAATCGACTGTATACAGCAAGGTGCTCCAAAATTGGACAACTATGTAAAATGATTCATCAGGTAAAACGATAGGCAATTATTTTGTGATTGCAGTAGACCAGGAGGGTGCGATTGTACAATAAGTGGATTAGGCAAAAATTTCTACAATTCTCTTCCTTCTACACAAACACATTAAAAAAACAGATATCTGCTTACATGTACATACCACTGCACTTACAAGGCCAGCAGCGGACCAGACAGACAGCCAGGGAGCAGCGCTGTATAACACAGCCACAAGGTGCTAGTGCGAGACAGTCCAGGAGCTGCGCTAGGAGAAATCAACCTGGAGAGAAGAGGAAATTTTGCAACAGTTCTCTCTACTAACAGCTCTCTTGGTACTAGTGTCTCTACTACAGTGATGCTGGTACTAGTGTCTACTACAGTGATGCTGGTACTAGTGTCTCTACTACAGTGCTGCTGGTACTAGTGTCTCTATTACAGTGATGCTAGTACTAGTGTCTCTACTGCTGTGACGCTGGTACTAGTGTCTCTACTACAGTGCTGCTGGTACTAGTGTCTCTATTACAGTGATGCTAGTACTAGTGTCTCTACTGCTGTGACGCTGGTACTAGTGTCTCTACTACAGTGCTGCTGGTACTAGTGTCTCTACTACAGAGACGCTGGTACTAGTGTCTCTACTACAGAGACGCTGGTACTAGTGTCTCTACTACAGTGCTGCTGGTACTAGTGTCTCTACTACAGAGACGCTGGTACTAGTGTCTCTACTACAGTGCTGCTGGTACTAGTGTCTCTACTACAGTGCTGCTGGTACTAGTGTCTCTACTACAGAGACGCTGGTACTAGTGTCTCTACTACAGAGACGCTGGTACTAGTGTCTCTACTACAGTGCTGCTGGTACTAGTGTCTCTACTACAGTGATGCTGGTACTATTGTCTCTACTACAGTGATGCTGGTACTAGTGTCTCTACTACAGTGATGCTGGTACTAGTGTCTCTACTACAGTGATGCTGGTACTAGTGTCTCTACTACAGTGACGCTGGTACTAGTGTCTCTACTACAGTGAAGCTGGTACTAGTGTCTCTACTACAGTGATGCTGGTACTAGTGTCTCTACTACAGTGATGCTGGTACTAGTGTCTCTACTACAGTGCTGCTGGTACTAGTGTCTCTACTACAGTGATGCTGGTACTAGTGTCTCTACTACAGTGCTGCTGGTACTAGTGTCTCTACTACAGTGATGCTGGTACTAGTGTCTCTACTACAGTGATGCTGGTACTAGTGTCTCTATTACAGTGATGCTAGTACTAGTGTCTCTACTGCTGTGATGCTGGTACTAGTGTCTCTACTACAGTGATGCTGGTACTAGTGTCTCTACTACAGTGATGCTGGTACTAGTGTCTCTATTACAGTGATGCTAGTACTAGTGTCTCTACTGCTGTGACGCTGGTACAAGTGTCTCTACTACAGTGATGCTGGTACTAGTGTCTCTACTACAGTGCTGCTAGTGCTAGTGTCTCTACTACAGTGACGCTGGTACTAGTGTCTCTGGTACTAGTGTCGCTGGTACTAGTGTCTACTACAGTGACGCTGGTACTACTACAGTGCTGCTAGTGCTAGTGTCTCTACTACAGTGACGCTGGTACTAGACTACTAGTGTCTCTACTACAGTGCTGCTGGTACCAGTGTCTCTACTACACTGCTGCTGGTGCTAGTGTCTCTACTACAGTGCTGCTGGTACTAGTGTCTCTACTACAGTGACGCTGGTAGAGTAAGCCACCAATATTCGGCCACCACAGTCGAACCGCAGGTGTCCCGAAATACGTACAAATCAAGAGTTATAATTTTCACTCTAATAAACGCACACCAAGACAAAATTTCCCGCAGGTTGTCTTCCAACAGCTTTATCTTAGCACACGTATATAATTACACTTCAACGATTACAAATATCCAGAAGTAATGTTTTTCTACATAATATAAAGTTTGTCTCATTAAAATCAATGCAGTAATTCCTGAGTTCTAGTGTAAAAATACTAAACTTTAAAAACGTGGGACATTTCCGTTTTGACAGTCTGATTGTTAGTTTCTATAATTCATCAGTAAGATAAGCAACCTGTCAGTCATATTTGTGAAAATTAGTGTTGTCCTGTCATGTCTCGCTTAGTTATCGTATAATAATTAATAATGCATCGTTGATTATTGCTATTAAATAGATAATAGCAGTTCCCAGAGTCCTGAATGCAGTTGCAGCTGACTGGCCAAAGGTCTAGTCCTATCACTGTCCATAAAGGTCTTGTTCTTTGCAGTGTGTTCTTTGAAAAACTAAATATTGTATAGTATGATCTGTACTGCAGACACCGGTACTTTCAATAGTTTCATTGCTAATTCTGTCAGTAAACGACTTACCAACACTGTTTAGAAGTCATGGCTAGTAACTATGTTAATTTTTACCATTCTTAGTAGCATTATACAACCTTTACATAGGAGGATCAAAGATGGCGCTGCCAAATAGCCATAGAAAACGGTGGGACACTTTCGTTTTGACAAATTTACGCAGCCAAGTATATTACTAAATTGAAGCTAATACCCAGGCCTACAGAAATAGTAACTTATTTGAGTTGTCTGCCTTACCGTCTGAGAGTATGCCACTCTAAAAGCTACTACTCGACCCAAACAATCCTGAGCTCGGCGAACTTGTAACCGTCGTACATTTCTTCTGAAACACGCTACCAATCCCAGTTTTGATAGAACGAAAGAGCCAACATTTGTAAGTTGAAATCCGTATTCTGAAGTAACAAGTCGGTGTACAACTGATATAAAAACGACGTTTCCTGAGCTGACTAGCTTTCATGTTTTCTCCTCAAATGTCCAGGGCACCGCCTACTTCCTGTTAAAATAAAATTGGGCAATTTTCTACCCTGGCGGTTTGACTGACCATCTATTATCGGCCACTCATTCGTACACTTGCAAATACGCTACACAGATCAAACTTGACGTACGTATAGACACACACTTCCTCTGCCTGCATTGCAAATATGCAGCTCGTAACTGCTTCTTTGTCTACTGTGGAGACGAAGAAAGTGGGTAGCCGAAAACATCGATGTTCGGCAAAAGCAATCTATTATCGGCCACCTGTCCTAGTGACTGATAGACGAATAGGGCGGGATTGCAAGTCAGTACTGCAAACACCTTTATCCATCAGCATTACAACGAGCTACAATTGAAAAGCTCTCGTCTTGCCGTCCGGGTACTTTTCTTTTCCAAAGACCCCGGGGTCGAGCAATCTATGTTCGGCAACTCATGATATTGTTTCAGTGCAATTTATGCTCAAAGAAAACACGATTGCGATACAGAAACACGTCGGCTGAGTAGAGCCATCTCATGTCTATCACAATCACCAAAATTCAGTAACCCTGCGTTCGTCTCTTGATCACACAAGCTGTAAACAGCCAAAATAGTGGGCGTGGCTTCCAAGGAGCAACCCAGTGTTTGTAAAACAAAAAGTAAACCGAGCATTCCAGAAGTCAAATTTGATTCTAAGCCTCTTTGCCTGCACTCGCAAAGTAGTTTAGCGCTGATCAGTGACTGCATTAGTAATGGATAGTAATTTTATAGAGAAGTCCTCAAATCAGCAAGCACTGTCCATATCCATCACGAGTGCAGTCATTGATCAGCGCTAAACTACTTTGCGAGTGCCGACAAAGAAGCTTAGAATCAAATTTGACTTCTGGAATGCTCGGTTTATTTTTTGTTTTACAAGCACTGGGTTGCTCCTTGGAAGCCACGCCCACTATTTTGGCTGTTTGCAGCTTGTGCGATCAAGAGACGAACGCAGGGTTACTGAATTTTGGTGATTGTGATAGACATGAGATGGCTCTACTCAGCCGACGTGTTTCTGTATCGCAATCGTGTTTTCTTTGAGCATAAATTGCACTGAAACAATATCATGAGTTGCCGAACATAGATTGCTCGACCCCGGGGTCTTTGGAAAAGAAAAGTACCCGGACGGCAAGACGAGAGCTTTTCAATTGTAGCTCGTTGTAATGCTGATGGATAAAGATGTTTGCAGTACTGACTTGCAATCCCGCCCTATTCGTCTATCAGTCACTAGGACTGGTGGCCGATAATAGTAGCGATGCCAGATACTAATGCAAACAATAAAAGACTTACAGCGAAGAGTCTTTTCTTTCATAAGAAACAAATGTGCTCATACTTTGAGATACAAGCCCAGCGCTTTTTAGCAATCTTTGTTCTGTGTTATTAGACCGAGTAGTTCTCGAGATATTGAACGTCGAAAGTTTGCTTCTAATTACTCGTAATACAAATTAATATTGAAAATCAGTGTGCTAATTGTTTGTAAAGCTTGCATTGGAGGCACGCGGCACCGAGGTATTCTTTTCAATTTCTCTACAACGAACGCTTCAAACAGCAAGGTTAGTTGGTTTTAGGGTTATTTTGTCATGCTGATTTCGATTCTGGCATTCTTTTTGTGGTACTTGCTTGTTGAACTCAAATAAAATTGTGTTTAGGCTGATCTGTTGAAGGTACAAGAAGATAACAGCCAAATATTAATTTAGCATGTAGAACTACATACTACCAGTTTAGAACTAGTGTTATTTTTAACGGAAAAATGCGGAAACGCAATATTCAAATTTGTTGTTTTTTTTACACATGTATATGGTAGGAGCCGAAATGGCAACAGCTAGTAGTGCAGAAAGATACGCTGGGGATCACTGCAAGAAGCTGGGTCTCTCTATCAACCAGTTTTATTCCGCAAGCCAAGTGATGAAGATAACGAACATTAAGAAGGGTGCAGTGTATGAGCTCTGCCAGGTACGAAAGTCTAGGGGTACTCCTTGGAGAGACTTCTATGAGTTGATGAGAGCAGTGTGTGATGAATCGTTTACAGTCTCATTTGAAAGTTTTAAAGTTATGGTTGGTAGGCTAGAAAAGAGGAGAAGTTTACTATTGCGAAACAAGAAAAGAGAATATATTGAGGTTTTATTAGGAGAGCCGTTTTGTGGCAGGCATACCATTCCAGAGCCTGTTACTGACTCGGAAGACAGTGTGCTAGCAAAGGAAAGAGCAAAGACTGAAGAGTTAACTGCTAACTCCAGCATCTCTTTAGTGGCTCAAACGACTAATTAATGACAGAGGATCAAAAGACGTGATTTTAAGATTGCTGAGTCCACAGCCCAGATCAATGAAATGGACAGAGAAAGAGAATCTTGGGATAAATGCATCACCAAACTTGCCAGCTATAATATTTTATATTGTAATGAATGTGTTTTCTTGAACTCAAACCACTAATTAATGACATCACTAGTCATGTATAAACATTACATAACAAGGTGCCACAGTTTGTACAGTGAAGTGGTGCACAAACTATTGGCTGTTTGCCTTATTTTAAAATTTAATATCTCAGGATTGGTTGCAGCTAACGACTTACTTTTTGGTGAATGATATAAAACAACAATTGTAGAATTTTTGGAAAATTTTAAGTACCTATTTAAATGCAAAAAAAAAAATTTCCTGGCATCGCTAATAATAGATTGCTTTTGCCGAACATCGATGTTTTCGGCTACCCACTTTCTTCGTCTCCACAGTAGACAAAGAAGCAGTTACGAGCTGCATATTTGCAATGCAGGCAGAGGAAGTGTGTGTCTATACGTAGGTCAAGTTTGATCTGTGTAGCGTATTTGCAAGTGTACGAACGAGTGCACGATAATAGATGGTGGCCGAATATTGGTGACTTACTCTACTAGTGTCTCTACTACAGTGACGCTGGTACTGGTGTCTCTACTACAGTGACGCTGGTACTAGTGTCTCGACTACAGTGACGCTGGTACTGGTGTCTCTACTACAGTGACGCTGGTACTAGTGTCTCTACTACAGTGACGCTGGTACTGGTGTCTCTACTACAGTGACGCTGGTACTAGTGTCTCTACTACAGCGACGCTGGTACTGGTGTCTCTACTACACTACAGTGACCTTGGTACTAGACAGTATGAGCATTGTACAATAGAAAGATAAACTACAGCAGCAACATTAAACCTCAAAGAACTCACCAAGAAACGCACAGCGATGGGGCGGGTGCAGAATATTACACACAGCGACCACACGAGGGAGACGACAGTCACGATACCGAGGCAGCGAAACACGACTGGAGGCTATCTGAAATCTGGTCGCTAGTAAAGCAGTACTAATAGTATGTGTGCAGGCATTATAATATGCACTATACGCATGCGCTATAGTGCTAATCATGACTTTGTCACCAAATCATTGTCCATAGCATCACAATCTATATGATAGCATCATCAATCGAACTATTTCCCATATCTTCAGTTATTGTATGACTAATCTCAGGAGGTCCCAGAAAGAAAAATTACCGACCCCAGGCCAAAAAGTGGGTGGATGGGTTGAGAGGGTTTTTACACAAAAAGTCATTTTGCGTAAATTTTAGCCACTACAACTCTGGTGCACTTTAGAGTATTTTTGCAGGTTCTTGACACCAGAGGAGGTCCATATCATGCGGATATAACTTGCTTTTGTTATTATTTACAGTGTGAATTATACATACACTGTAAAACGCAGGTATTATGCTGAGAAGGGTGTGGACTGGAGGCGTGGCTAGCATGCATAGCTGGTCCTGAGCCAGGCAGTCATTCTACTCACCAGCTTCTGCAGTAGATTCAGCTGCACTCAGCTCTTGAGTGTTGTTCTTCCGTCGAAAGAAGCTATTCTATCGTGGAGTTTTAGCAGCATCGGGTGCTTTTCTGTGACGAGCAATGCGCTTGTGCTCTGAAACGTGGTAGTCGCGCTTAATCTTGGCTACATTCACAGCGGTAGTGCCGTCTCTTTCAGGTCTCTGCTGCTGGAGCAGTGTTCTGCATGATCGCGATCGATACAAGGCTGACGCACACGCGCTATCGACAACGAGCTACGTGTACGCGATCGTCTCAATCGTCATCTTTTCATGAATATTAATTAGTTTGACTTGTGAATATCATTATATGACACGTTATGACGTAGTGGGTTGGTGGGTATTGGGGCTATGTAAAAAACCAGCCTGGGGTCGAAAATTTCCGCCACTGGAACCCCCTGACTAATCTAATTTTTTTTTTACAGTGAGTACAGTCATAGAATAATATTATAGGAGAGTACAGCATGAATATCAGAGAATAATTATTGTCGATGAAGTGTCCAACGTCAACTGCGTTCGGTTTCTTTCCATTTCAACATTTGCCCACATTTCAGAGGTCATAAGGTTCCATAGTACTACCATTGGAGCCAGCAAATAAAATACTTCTAGGATACCAGTAGTTTTTGCACTGTGGAAAATACAAAATCTATGAAAACCTAGTCATAATGTATAATAAATATGCAGCCGCTCACATGACCAGCACACTACACACAGTCAATGCCAGGACGTCTATTCTACAACAGGTTGATGAGTCTGTGCTATGAGTAACAGAGACAAAACAGATACCAACAATGACATAATGTGGGCCTGTATACAATAGTAGGTAAAAGAAACTAAGAGTGCCCACTCTACAATCTGCTGTGCAACCTGTAGTAAATACCCTATTGTGTGCAACTATTAAATTTTGTGACTGCAAAATACATTTTACATTCTTCAGCTTGTGAACTTAACAATGAATATTGCTACTGCAATCAGAAGTCTCTAACCTAGTTATTACTAACATTTTATACACATTGGTCCAACAGATACAAACCAGTATTGACTGGGGATAACTGAGCACTATGGTACACACACTACTCTCAGCTCAACACAATGCAAGGGCCAGTCAGCTTAGACATTGACAAAAAGGCCGGCTGGAGGTTTTGACAAGAGGTCAAGGCTATGTCAGCAGCCTAACCACACACAAAAGAACAGATGTCTTCTGTAAGAATTGCACAGGCCCATGGGTTAGGCTAGAGGCTTGGGAAATTTTGTTTAGGTTACCATGCACTTTCACACTTGTGCTGCAAGGTCACACTTTATCTCTCAGGGTTTTGCAGGTCACTTGTCTCATGGTGAAATGGTAAATCAACAAGGTCACGCCCATGCACCAAGCACAACAAAAAGAAATGCTTGTAGTACCATGCAGTTACTTTACAAAGTCTGACCTATCCAGTCAAAGAGCAGACTATCTTCAGTTATTATGTAATGCTACCTTGCAGGATACTACAAGCATTTCTTTCGGGAATTTCTTTTGTGCTTGGTGCATGGGCGTGGCCTTGTCGATTTACTGCTTCGCCATGACACAAGCGACCTGCAAACCTGAGAGACATGTTGTGTAATGTGTGACCTTGCAGCACAAGTGTGAGAGGACCTGTACTGTAAGTCAGGAAATTTGTTAAAATATTTTCGTGGGCCCACGAAAATAAAGCACACGAAACTTTTTTAACACAATAAAAATTTCTATACACGTGTATGCCGAGTTGCGAGTTGTATGTTGGAAGCTCAAGAGCTAGCTGGCTGAAGCTGAAATACTGTCTGTTTTTCTGGAGTTACTTTTATTGAGCCAGCGACAGTGCTACTTTGCTGTCAGGAACATCTCTCTGATTGCCAGTGCCTGAGCATCTTGGTCTGGTTAACAAATTGGCGGCAGGATTCATTCATTCAAATACAAGCATCATTACAGCTTTCAGCAGCAACAGTCATGCAGTCTTGCTAGAAGCTGTGCACATTCGCATATGTTGATAAAAAAAGTTCGATGTTAAAATATTTCGTGGGGCAGGTTGACCCCAAAACCAATATTTTAAATACTTTACATAATGGACATGTCTTAAGAACCAGTTTAAAAAAATCAATACAGTGTTGTGGGACCCAAGATTAAAATGGATTTTAACAAGCACTAGTGAATACACAGCAAGTACAGTTGATTTGATTTACAGTCACTCGCACTCGCGCACTTCGCACCCTCGTGCTCGTGACTGTAAACCGGATAATTCCCTCATAGGAGGTGATATAAATATAGGTTATACCATGAAAAGGAGGGCAATACGGGATTTAAATCACCGCGGAAACCGATAGTATAGACGACCGAGCGCGAAGCGCGAGGGCGTCTATTTCGGTTTCCAAGGTGATTTTAATCCCGTATTGCCCGACTGTTTCATGGTATAAGGTATTTATACCATACTGCGCTCTCAGGTAAGCTTCCCAAGACTACCAAGCACTGAAACAAGCCCTTTGCTGTTGCGAGAAGCCAGTAGTGTCGCCGTTTCCATCATCGAGCGACGATCGTGTAAGAGCGCGTCGTTTGAATTCATAAGTTAGTGACGACGCTTCAGTTTACTATCTTCCAGCCGTGTAGAAGCGCTACTTTGGGTCTCACTAGAAGCGCTTAAGCATGGAGAAGCTAACTACGAAGTGTAAGTGCGTGAATCAAATCTTTTTCCAAGCTACGACAGTATAATTGTTTTGTTCACAACGGGTCCATTCTGCGGTGTGATAAGTGAAATTGGAGGTGTAATAAGTGAAATAAATCACCTCGTTTTGAGCAATCTGATTGGTCAGAAACATTGAAGTATGGTATAACTATTACATATTATACATCCATTCACAAAAAGGTACAATGCAATAGATCTGAAAAGTGGTAAGGATACTACTCTGAGTGAAGTGCAGACAATTGGGTACGAGGATAATAACACAACATGCCTGGATAGATAACTTCGTTTTGGGGTGTAGGTAAAACAAGAAACGAAACAGCTCCAACTGCTGACTCTACAGTATTACATACTTTAGCTCTATAGCACACTCACGCTCACGCTCTATCGACATTACGCCTACTTGGTCACGCCCCTGATACAGAGTGAGCGAGCAAAAATACACCGAAAGAGCTTGTGGAAAAAATGTTACAGGAAATAGTCGCACTCGTGAGACAATAGGTAAGTCTACACAAGGCGGGTTTACGAGTTTAGCAAAGCCTCACAAAGAAACGAGCATTAACTTAACCGCATGTATAGCACTGTTTTGCGAGCTCAGGCTTTGCACAAAAAGCATTCCAGTCCAGTGATTAATGACCACACATGATAGAGCATTAGTATGCTATAGAGCTAGAGTATGTAATGCTGTAGAGTCAGCAGTTGGAGCTGTTTCGTTCTTGTTTTACCTACACCCCTTCATTTTGTAAAGTAAAAACACAGCTACTGAAAGGTAGATACCAGAGTACCGTATAGCGGGAAATTTTTGCGGGAGAACATTTTCGCGAATGCTCGAGATATATCATTTTGCGAATAATATTTTTCACGAATCAGCGCTATTGCCCTATCTTTGTCAACAAAAAAACAAGACATTCGCAGATAATATTTTCGCAAATAGCCTGTAATTCGCGAAAATTTTGTCCCGCAAAAATTTCCCGCTATACGGTATATTCACTAGATCAGTAAAAACAGCAGGTGCAATACACTAGCTAACAACTTACAAGCAAATGAGCAGCATTGAGAGGGACAGAGTGAACAAGGAGTGATGACACTAGAGAGAAGAAGGCTGGAAGGGCAGGAGCAACCAGCGCAGGTGAAAAGAGACAGAGAGTGCAGCCTATGACTAAAGTAAGAGAACATCATGTCAACATTCAGTGCATATCATAATAAACACAAGCACAACACCCTTCACCCTAGCAGTAACATTGTAAATTGTACAAATGTGTCTACGGCAATATGCAATATAAATTAATCCAGCATGTATATGTAATTCATAATTCAGTGTACATACACAAACTTGACATACTACATGTATAACCTGCTGTCTATCACAGCTTCACCATAAACACATGATCCCAAAGTCAATACCTAGAGTCATCAGATTCATTTCATACTCCATTCCTGATGATCCCTAGTTTTCATACTACAGTAGTACTTGCTATCATCTTCTATAAGACTAGATGCTTGTTGAATTGCTATGAGAGTGTTCAGTCAAAACAAGGCACAGAAAGTGAGTAGGTACACCATTGAACAAACACAACTAATTGGGTGAGATGGACAGGCTAGGCTACAGGTTTGCATCACTCGACACACACACGCTACACACACACACACACACGCACGCACGCACACACACACACACACAAGCCAGCATAGTGTGAAAACGACTACATACAACCCTCAGTGAACTTCCGATAGTACAACGAATCACTGAGGAATTGGGTGACACATGTCACCTGTCAGTCTATGAGCATTCGATCGGGGCATTCTGATGGGCTCCTACATGTAGCTACATGTATAACTATGTTTCTTGATTTTTTTGGATCTTGCAACTTTCTTTCTAGATCACCAAGGCCACTATTAAAATTATCCCTCTGTCTTACCTGAGTACAAGTAATGACAAAGTGCTGGAAGTGAGCTACATTACTATCTACTAAACACTGATCACGCGAGACTGCAGGTAAGCTTGGCACTGAGAGAACAAAATTAATTATGAAAAAAAAGTTAAATGCAACCTCACTTACCAATAATGCTGAGTGACTTCCATTACACAAGAGATGATCAGGAGAGATGCTGCAGGTGAGCATAGATTATGAAGAGAGTCATGGAGTGATATGAACAGAGTCACTGCGATGTCTTGTGAGAGAGCTGAGTAGACAAAAAGATAATACCATTGTGCATTGTACAGAACTTATTACGCACAAAATAGCATGAATACGGTCACGATCAGATAGAGTAGCTAGGCGCTACATACACAAATTATCTCATAAACACCATACTACCAAGGCAGCCAGTTCATTTCATCTTGTCCAGTTCCCAAGATGGGCGTGGTGTCAGTAGGACTGCTGTAGCTGCATGGACTGATTCCATTGGCAACAAGTGCTTACTGCTTAGTGAAGGACAAGCTTAAAACAAACCCAAAACAGATTGATCACCAGCTAACCACCTGCTACCCACAAATTGCGCCTGCGGTTATAAGATGATCTGGCAATGCTGATTGGTTGAAAACCCATGAGAGAATGAACAAATTTCACAAAACCCTATGCACTCTGTAGAATTAGCTCCCTATTATTGGTTTGCATCAGGAGCCAGCTATAGCAGCTAGTGCCAACCTGCTTAGCTTATAGGGCTAGAAATAATAGCTACTTAACTAAAAGTCATGAATATTTCATTAGCATTCATCTAAATCAATACTCTTGAAAGAAATCCTGTAAGCTATTTTTATGAGCTGGACAAGTTCAGCTGTGGCCTAGTTGGTAACAATGGATACCAAATTCAATGGTTAATAAACCATGTTCCTTTTGTGATGCTGTAAACAGGAAGTTGTTTGTCATTTCACAGAGGGACAGCTGGAATGTGCTTTGCAAGAAGCGAATCAAGTATGCCATCAGTTTTATGCTCAACATCAACAACATTCATGTACAAGCAGTTGATCACGTAATACAGTAACCCTCTATTAACTCTTTAGGGACCGACTTATTTTGACGAAAACTTGACTTGCTCTTAACTGACAGTTTGTCTTGCAATTTTCTACAACATGCAGTACGCTAGCTAGTCCAAACTAGCACCATTTTCTCCTGGCATGTCAAGGTTTACGACCATGTACTAAAGTCTGAGTTGGCCACTCCCACTTCGGAACTGAAGCCGCTTAAGTGCTGCGACCTCGTCATTTTTGAGTTAATTTTGGTCTTCATTCAGCCCTGGTGACTGATACAAAAACCTGGTGGTGTCCAGGTGAGCAAACAGCACAGTTTAGACCATATTCTTTGCCAAAGTATGCATTTCCGGGCATCCTGAAGCCCCAAAAATGCCGAAAGCGGCGAGGGGCTCCGCCCCTTCGAACCCCGGATTAAAGGGGGGACACCCCCCTTTAAAAATCCCCCCGTCCTGCGTTCTATATATTTTAGTGGGGAGGGCGCGGCGAAAAACAGTGGGTTTTTTCAAGTAATTTGCATTAAACTTGATTTGACCTTTCTAGAGCACTTTTCACACTACTTATGACGTCTACAGTAGGTGGAGTCAATTTTGACGGATAAATCCGCTATAGGCCCTAAAGGGTTAACCCTCGATCACGTAACCCTTGAAAACAATCCCTCCGCTGTTAACCTTCAATGAAAATCACGTAACCCTCTAATCCAAACACACCCCATGGGCCCCACTGTCAATCAGAGAGATGTCCTGATTTTAGTCATTGTTAAACATACAAAGGATCTCATGCATTATAGTAGGTGTCCTCATTTGAGAGGTTCCACTGTATAAAGAGTTTATAATACAGAGAGTATTGAGCTGCAATATATGTCCTTCACGGAGACTCTCGGAAAAGTAACATGAACAGCACGAGACAGAACTATGCATTCATTGATCAGGTCTTTTTGAACCACGCCTTCACAAAGCCAACTCTGGCTTTATAGAACCCAGCAAGCAACTCTAGCAGCTGATTTTCCTTGCAGACGTTAAGACCCATAGAAATATCTATAATGTTGACCAATACTAAAACAGTCCGCCATTTTCCTGTTAAATATCCAGTAACCTAGAGATCTACGAGATATCCACAAGCCCGGGCATTAGATTATGGCACGTTTTGATATTGCAGCATGTCATTTTGCTCACGTGCTGCTTTCGTTACTCTCCCGAGAGTCTCCATGAAGCCCGTTCATTAAAACTCTTGATTGTATTGAGAACCAAACTACCGTAGACGCAGAAATTTTCAAGGGGATTTTATTTTCGAGCCTGGGATTAACCTCGAAATTTAAATCATCGAATTATTAGTTCGACAAAATTAAATCGTCGAATTATTTGTGCAACTATGGTACATTCCCACGTGTTGACACAGCTACCAGCATGACACTCAGGCGCTACTCCAAGCCAGTGGATCAAACTGCTGACCGTCGCGGGCTAATGTGGACCGTTGTCAGCATGCACGAATTCCAGCTGCAACTATTGCCGCAGCGTTTCTGTCTCTTGAATTTTTAGGCTCCAACGCACACACAAGTGTTTCCCCAACTGCAGCTTCCCAGATATCTTTGATATCCGCGGATACAGAGATCTTTATGGTACCGCTAAACTGTTCTCGCCATTTTCGCACGTGAAAATTTTCACTAACAAAATTTTTCGCTGCGTTCAAATTTTCGAGGGAGGTGACCACCCTCGAAAATTAGATTCCTTGAAAATTTAACACTCGAAATATTTCACCCTCGAAAATTTCTGCGTCTACGGTAACCACACCCACTTTTGTGAAGCACAGATCTACCTCTGTTGCTAATAGCGCACTTCAAAGGAGCCAGTATTGGCTCTGGCCACGGCATAAAGTAGCACAAGTTCCTATGCTTTATGTAACGTGTGCATTTGTATCATACCTCGACATACAGCACTTTTATAATAGCTTTCAGAGTCACACTGATTCAAGTCAGCGTACCAGCCCGGCACTGAATAATAAGAACGCTCAGTCACAACACCGAGTGTCTAAGAGATAGGCATACCTGATCAGAGAGACTCTGTATAGAGTCTGTAACACCATCATCCGCGCCATCATTAGTGATCGTGACCGACCGGCCTCGACCTCCCGACCCCGCCCTCGTGCGTTACCCCGAAGTCACGTGCAGGTAAACTCCGATTGCGCATTATTTTGAGCTGCGAACTTCATGTCTGCAAGCAAGAGTGTTCCTGCTGCAACCAACGAGTAATTAGTACTTTATATATACGTGAATATTAAACTTCCCAGCATTAAATTTGTTGTTATTAGTTTAGGCATTGGCATGCACTCAGTCATTGACTATCTACTATGCTGGAACTCAACTGTAAGTCTGCAACTAGTTGCATTTGATCAAAAGTATCCTTCAATTAATATCCTTGGTCTGCTTTAAATGCCAATATGACATGAGTACTACGTAACACAATGATTATCGATGATTTATAAATAATCCCATTCATCCCAAGAAATTCCGTTTGGTTTTCTTGGGATGATAGAGAATTTGGTATTCTCTGCAGGATTTGATATTCTCTGGTAAAGAATATAAGCTAGAATATATTGGTAGAAAATAATCATTTTGACCACTCGTAAAAGGAATAATGCTGTAACCATGCATACATGCATCATCACTATACTGAGCTACCTTCTCTTCGTAATTCTCTTTCTTTAGTCTGTAATTCCTCTTTTAATGAGTTTCCAACTCATTTTGCAGACAAGGTATCTCTTCATCAATACTTTTCTTATACATATTGCTCAGTGTTCTTTAAGTTTTGATATTTCTGCCTTCAACTTTTTGATGTAATTCCATGTCTGACACTACAACACTAGCATAATTATACAGCTATTTGAGGGTGATTCAGATCAATAATAGTATTTTATCAAATTTAGACTACTTACTGTCTGACTTAGTACATTAAAACCAGTATTATTAGCGACCACTTAATTTAGCGTTTTGCGATCGAAGACATTAATTTTAGCGCATACTAATTTTAACGTTTGGCTGTTATTTAATGAGTTCATGCTCGTTAAAAGTCATATTACATGTACTGCAAAACCACAGCTATGTAGAATGAACTAATTAAAGTTAAATTTTAGCGTCACCTAAATTTAGCGTTTATGACCTCACTCGCTAAAAACGCTAAAATTACATATGTATAGTAGTCGCTAAGAATACTGGTTTTAAGGTAGGCTCATGTTCTCTTATTGGTTGCATACGTATCTAATATGCAAGTTATTTTTTATTATGATAGTATAGTTATTATTTACACTTTATTTCTTCCACTTCTACAGCCATCTCGTGTCTTAATATTATGTGATAGATAACCTGGCTCAGTTATATCACTTGCAGCCTTCCAGTAGTAAATTTGAATGAGATTTTCTATTCAGATCTGCACTATATAGTACTGCATCATCTGCATCATCACCTACATCACCTTCATCTGTGCAATCTCCTGGAGAAAAGAAAAAAAATTAATTTCAACAAACAGTCACTATAGCTGCTCACCTGCAAACATATCTTCATGATGATTATGTTAAGGTACATGCAGAGGATGGTATTTCATTGGAATAGACCTTTCTAAAGTTGTACTAGTTGGCTCTGAGACCATCACCGTCTCTGAAATATCATAATTATGTTGAGATATGTTGCTGTATAGTCTTGATGATGTCTAACCAGCCATGATAAGCAGCAAGATGGAGAAGTGTCACACCTTTATTTGGAGGTATATTGAATTCAAACTCAGTAGTAACATGACCAGGTTGCTGTAGTTGTGGTAGTAGTTGTACTGCCTGGTCATGGTTGCCTTGCTTGAATGCTGTCACACACTGCTGCTCTAGATCCAGCTGAGACTCAGCCATGAACCACAATTATGCAATAACGGTCAGACTGTGAAATTTTCTGGTGCAGGTTGATTATGAACAAACCAATTGTTTTCATAGGATTAATTTCCTGTCACATGTCTATAAGTTGATGTGATATTTATACTGTATTATAAGTACATTTACTGTAGTCACATAGACTCACATGCATGCTTGAAATTTCTTATAGACTATGCCACATAAAACTTGTTATTGACATGCTTACATCACTATTCAAAACTACATGTATTGACCGCAATGACCACTCTCTACAACAGTCTACTGTAACAATTATGTAAAGTGACCATCTTTAGACACCTTCAATCACATGACACTAAGGTACAGCTACATGTATAGTAGGTAGGTGTGCACAAGCCTCGATCTGGTTGAGTCTGCCCTCACCTGGGCTGGTTTTCAGAGAAGAATCCTATTCTAAAAGGCACTTGGAGATGAGCCATGTCGAGTTCTTACATCCAGCTAGGCAGCTGTCACCATGACTGTAACATAGACCAGGATGGAGAGATGGTCCACTAACACTGCCAATACTTGTTAGACATGGTTGAATTGACAATAGTTGCAAAACACTAAAGAACTTGTTGAAATGTCGATTGTATAAAGAGTTAATTTTGTGACTTTTGACCCCGAATTATATAGTTATACTTGAATCTATGAACACCTGTGTTCGTGGTGTTACATGTCTACTATCTATACATGATAGGCACAGCATGTTGTAGTGTACCATGTACTACTCACTGACTTCAGCTATGAATTATAATTGAATTCATAATGACAACACTAGCAAGTTAATTACATTAAGTAATGATATTCATTGATAGAAGAGTCAGTGCAGTGCATCATGAAATAGATTATTTCACAAGATGATGAAACTGCTTCAGTCTCAGTTGGTGATTTAGTTCTCTTTCATTTGCTGTCAGTGCTCTTGCTAGGACTATCATTGTCATCTTCTCTTCTTTCCTGTTCTCATTCCAAGTGATAATTGTACTTGGTTTAGTTGTTTTGCAACCTTCTCATTTGTATAGGCTCTCATGTAAGTGCATGCATGCAATATACTTTCGACTTGATTCTGCATCAAGTGTATACATGACCTCTATAGCTCACATTATACTGTTAATGGCAAAGTTGCTTGAATCTATGAACATTTGTTTTCATGGGATTACGTGTGTAATATCGATAGTAACAAAGTTCAAAAGGCATCTGCCAGGAGAATTTCACGACTGTTCGTGGTTTTGGTCTCCGCGCTGCTCGCGTAAAGGCGCTAGGAGCGCTGAAGAAAGAAGAAAGAAGAAGAAGAAAACTTATGGACGAAACTCGATTTGCACCGTTTCCAGGTTCGTCGCTTTAGTAACAATTTTGAGCCATCTTCTTGCTACTGTAAGATGGGGCAACGCCTTACGCCAGATACAGTGGCGGATCCAGGAAAAGAAGATGGGGAGGGCAAATGTGCGGCGCGGAGCGCCCGCGAAAAGTTTTAGCTAATTAATATATTTAAAAATAATAATAATTATAGACACAACACAAAATAGCAAAATGCTAATGCAAGGTGTAATGTCTCTGTACTAAATATTTAAAGGATTGAACAGAAGGAGAATTAACAGTAACACTATCTAGCTTATTCCATAAATTAATAGTAAATGGTACAAAAGAATAAGTGAAAGAGTTAGTTCTGAAGGTCGTAATAATTGACTCTGGCACGCATCATCGCAGCGAGCGCGCTAGTCAGTACACAACACAACGAGCGCGCTAGTCAGTAGTGAGAACTCTGGTAGAGTGTTGCACTGTAGGTAAAACTTTAGGCGTGGCAATCAATAAAATAGTCTATGAATTAATTAAACGGGCTCGCGAAGGGGGAATTGGCCCGATTCCCCCCTGGATCCGCCACTGAGATAGCAGATCTAAGTGTCTATGGACGTATAAAATTCATCAACAGGCGAAATATCAGCGTTTGAACGCTAATACATTGTATGTAGCCGCCATCTTGTTTTCTCGTTCAACCCTACATAGGGAGTCACTACCGTGCCTCCCTAATACGTTTTACAACCGTCAATTGCTTCATCAAACTGTATCCTTCTCTTCGATTCAAGCCGCTGATGTAGGGATACTTGCATTGGACTTTTACTTTTTCAAGCACTATTCCATCTTGTTTACTTTTGCAAGCATCATCGCCGGATCCCATCTTGTTCCTTTACTTTTGCAAGCAAAATAATTTTAGTCTATACTGTATACTTTTTTATGGTGAACGTCCGGGACCCTCCTCTCCTGGCTGTAATAGAGAGGTGACCGGCTAATTCAGGTGACCGCTTAGACAAGTTTGACTGTAACTGTAAACTGATGACATTGCAACAAATCACATAATCATAAAACGCTTAACTTTTTATGATGAAAAACTAGACATTTTAACTACAACAAATCACAGCACATTCCAAACTTAATTAAGCATGCACAATAAGTGTTCCTTCAAAAGTCACTAATTATATTGTATTACAAGTTCACCACTTCGTGCTATATTTTGCCACTCAGGATACTGGGCATTTAGCTCCAATACCAGCTTGGTTTTACCGGGCTGACATTTTTCGATCAAATCGTCAGTGTACTCCAATTTCACAGAGTGCTCTACAAAGTCTTTGTTGCCAATAGGATTGACGAAAACTCGACTCTTCCGATAAATCTCTTTCTTGCCGTCATTTGAACGTAAAACAGCATCTACCCAGGAGTAAGAATCATTTACTTGGTCAGCACTACCCTGGTCATGCGAAGAGCACTTAATCGTTATACTCACGACTTGCTGGCACGTGTTAGAAGGCGGCACATATAGTACCAAGTATTCATGGGTAGCAATGGCCCCGCTTGAAGCTTTGACCGTGGCTAGTTCGCCTGTCTGAACAGTAGTGGAATACAAATTTGCCATTTGCACAATCTTTGATTCTGCTGTCTGCCGATTTGCTGTACGAGAGTAACTTGAGCAATAATGAAGCAGTCACTGACTCTGACACTACTTTTATAGACTGGTTGCCACCGGATGTTGGGGGTGTGAGTGTAGTCCGTATATGTATGGACACCTCCACAAGTACCGTACACAAAGAATGACGAAGGAAAAGGCTACAAATCTGTAGTAAAAATTGAAAAAATTGTCACTTATCCCCTTTTTGCATTGAGCCATTCATATAGTGACAAATTCAACCGTTGAAAATAGTGCTGTAGCTTTATACAAAATAATAACATCACCATGGAGATACATGTACACAATGCAGATCGTGCCACTACTTTGTTTACCATTATTAGCAGGATATAAATTGCAGCAGTGGTTTGACTGGTTTCTGCATGGGGTTAGATTTGCAGCTATAGTGAGTGATAACATCATTGATAGTTATGTACATTTTTTGTAATAGGGAAAATAACAATTACTTGTATATTATTGGCTGTTTCTTGGAAGTACTAGTGGGTTGATGGTCTAGGAAGTATGTTCATGGTAGTAGACACAGGATATCCTTAATTTCCTAGTCATATTGACAGCAGTTATGCAGTTACATTATTATTGTTGACATAAGGATCAATAGTGCAGTACAGCAGTGTAGTATTGCCTGCTGTTTGAATTGGTTCATTTTTATCACTGCTAGCAGTGTCGTCAATAGTAATAATGTGCGAAAACTCATTTTTCACACATGAGTAGCCGCCATCTTAATTCGAGATCATCAATACATATCATTGCCGATCAGCAATGACAATGATATAGCGGCCCAGGATGGATACTCCCTCCAGGGTGAAGGGAGGATTCCAAAAGATGAGGACAGTAGAGGAATTGAAAATGTTTGTACTGTGAAACCTGTCCACTTGTGTAATAAGACCACAATTTCTGATCATTTTATACATGATTTTATATAGGCACTCTCTATTAAGACCACAAATTTTGGTCCCAAGGGTGGTCTTATTAAGCAGGTTTCACTGTATTGAGGTTACTTGCTGGCTCCAATAAACCAGTATGCATGCACAAGGTGTGAAATACTACATGCAATATATACCTAGCACAAATAACAGAGCTGGATCACTGCTATCAATTGTTGGTGGAGACAACCGGCTGCATAGCAGTACACGTGATATTTGTTGCATTATCAGTTGAGGACAATGTCATTCTCACTGTTGATGTATGTATATTCATTGTTTTGTTTACTGCTGCAGTATATGGTAACTCATTTTCTGCCGCTGTCTAGCTGCACTCCATTAGCTCTCCAAACAAAACCATTTGCAACTGCAGTGCAATTGAACCCAACTTCTTCACTAACTGACTAACTCTTCTAGAACTGACTTCTCGAACTTGAACCCAACTTCTTCACTAACTGACTAACTCTTCTAGAATATCCATGATAGCGAGCGCGGCGTTACGTCTTTGCAGTGTACTGCGTAGTTATATAAAAAAGTGAATAAAAATTAATTATAAATTATGAGTTTATCAGTACAAAATCTGTGCAAGCCTTGGTAACTAAAGTCTTGCCTAATAATATGGTAGTGCAATGAGCAGCATTATCCAATCAGAAGCTAGCTGGCATACGTAATGCTAGCTGTACAACAAACAAGGAAACTGTATCACCACTTTAAGTCATCTTCATCCTGATGATGTAGTTAACTATGTCAATCTATGACTACAATCTGCCAATTCATGTCTATAGCCAAATTAATGACAAGATGCACAAAGTGCAACCATTAGTACCACCATGGTACCACATGCTAGCATAATTTGTACGTGTATGCATTGTTAGACAGCAACAGCAGCGATGTGTTCCATGGCTACAGCATTCAGATCTTGCTAAGCAGTTCCTCTCTCTCATTGCTAGTAGCACTAAGATGCAGCGACTCTACTGTGAACTAAGAGAACTAGTCGACTCATCATAACATGTATAATCATTATTCACATTCCATTGTTATGACCAACTCTTTTTAAAATTTTTTCAATAATAATAAATTAATAATACATCAAATAAAATCATAATTATGATGTCCTAACAATTGTCCAAGAGAGAATTTCCAAATGCCGGGCTATGAAAATTATAGTACAATTTGGAGTTTAGCATAATCATGTAACATGATACTCACAGGGTATTCTGGTGCAGTTATTTTGAAGTGGTCCATAATGGTACATGTAGGATGAAGTGTTCTGAAATAGCAATGATTATAATACTGACACTGTACATGCATGTGTATTTTATCTTACTTGGCTGCTTTTTATAGGTATAGTATAATACTCTCAAGATATTATATATCTTCTACAGAATGGAGAAATACGCAATAATTATATCCTGTTGTAATTACATTACCATTGTTGTCCTCTTGTTGCCTCAACAATATTTTTGCTCGATGGTTTTAGCAACAGTATTTTCATTCATATCTTTCAATGCTGATACTATATCTTTCCACGATGCTTCAGGATTGATTTTCAGCCATCGATTCAACATACTGCTCTTCATGTTTGCAACATCACGGTTATTCAGTTCTACTTCATCTAGTATAGCATTTGAAAGACAAAGCTGAATTCCAAGCTGTCTCCAGTTAGTAACATCTTTAAGTTCATTTGAAAGTGTTCTTATAGACTAAAAGTATGCATGATAAATTAATGTATAATAGCATAGTTATAATACCAGTTTTTGAAGATGAGATGTATCTAATACTGCAGCTGGTTGTTTGCTTGTTGCCTGCTCATCTTTAACTGCAACTGTACTGTATTGACCTGGACAGTAGGAGATTGTGAAAAAGCATTCAGGGTCATCAGTTCCCGAGATCTCTACATCATGAAACAGTGACTGCAGTTCTGAGCCAGGTGGTCCAATCCAATGCAAATGAATATTGCAGCAAGGAGCTAATACTTTCATAAACGATGCTCTAGATGGGTTTTCCAATTTATCATCTTCCACTTCATAACCATCAACTGAAGTTTTTTTAATCTATGTAATTATACAAATCAAATTAATTTTAATATTCATGAATACATAATAGACGTATGATAAAAATTGGATTTCATTATGCATCCACCAAACTGGTTTCAGTAACAGTGAAACGTGCTAGCTACTTATTTAGCATGCATCCTTATTTTCAAAGTGGTAACTGTGGTATATCACAGTAAATATTTAATGTGATTTACTGTGGTATGGGAAGACACATGACTCTCACTGGGCAAAAAAGATAATCGAAGTGATCTTCCTTCCAGAGAGAAAAAAAAAGAAGGAGTGAGAGTTATGAGTAAACTATTAGGGAGGCACGGTAGTGACTCCCTATGTAGGGATGAACGAGAAAACAAGATGGCGGCTACATACAGTGCTTTTAATCTAGAGGAGCCACTTTTGTGTTTTGTGGTTAACAAGTATGTTTTGTGTTCAGAAAAAGTAACTATAGTAGCTCTTGGACTGAAATTTGCTATGAGTGTTCACACATCATTCCGTAGTGTGTGTAAAAAATCTGGACTGATTATGCTAGTTGACAGTAAAGTTGTTGCTGCTTGTGTACCAGGCATTGGTTTGCAATTATGAAAAAATGTGTTAAGGCCAGGAAAATAGTATGGAGCTGAGTTAAGAAAATTCCCTTTGCAGTCTGCTTGAATGACTATTCAGTTTTACTCTCAGCAAGTTAGAGACCTTAACTTCCAAGCATAGTAAAGTATGAGCCCTAAATGCACCAGAAATTGGCGATTTTTGGTGACAAAAGTGTTAAGGCTGAAATCAGGACATCTTTGCGAGTTAAGAAAAACTACTTGATCTCTGGATAGCCAGATACTTGTAGTTTTCACTGGTTTTTAAACTAGCGCGATACGTCCATCCATGCGCAAACGCGGTCAGCGAGAACACCAACTTTAGCTGTGACTTCGATTCTCTGCCGTGTTATACATCCAATATGAGCGTTTATCGATAACGTGTTTCTGCGTGCGCTGCGCCGCTAACTGTCGAGCGGCAAGAATGGCGCCGATCAAAAGCTCTGTTTTGCGCTTTGCCCGTTCTTAAGCGTGCTTCTACAGCATAGATTTTAGCTAAGCTCGAGGAATAATAACCGCCAAGCCTCGTTGTGGCGCTAGACTGTGGCTGCTGTGTCGTGGGTGTGGATCGTCGTGACGTCGTACTGATTACTGTGGTGTCACAAACATGGCGCTATTGTATTAGCTTCAATGGGAGAGAGCTGTAGAGCATCGTGTGTCTTGCATTTTCTCATGCTCATAGTTGCAATCTGCATTAATGCAATAGAAAGGGCTATGTAGAAAATTGTGTGGACTAACTACAAACACAACTCTGGGAATAAAAAGTGGCTCCTCTAGATTAAAAGCACTGTACAATGTACTAGCGTTCAAACGTTGATATTTCGCCTGCATGGTGATGAATTTGATACGTCTATAGACACTTAGATCTGCTATCTGGCGCTGCTCCATCTTACAGTAGCAAGGAGATTGCTCGAAATTGTTACTAATGACGAACCTGGAAACGGTGAAAATCGACTTTCGTCATCTTCGTTTTCTTCTTCTTTTTTCTTTCTTCAACTCGCCTAGCGCCTTTACGCGAGCAGTGCCGAGACCAAAACACCCACGAACAGTCGTGAAATTCTCCTGGCATGTGCCTTTTGAACTTTGTTTTTAGCGTAACGGCGATATAAATTCCACGATTTCTCGATCGTGATCCATTGTCAGCTTAGTGTTAGACGCAATTATTGTGATGCGCAATACGCACGTGACCAAGCAGTGGCTAGCGCACGTGACCAAGCAGCTAGAGTATCGCCGCGCCGACGCCGTATGGATCAATATCACGGAGAACACATTACCCGGCATTTGTCTGGAGTCTTCGAAGAACGGCAAGCTCGTGTAGGATCGCCATTCTGCGCTTACCAGATAATTATAACCGCCGTATAGCGGTATAGGTCTACAAACAAGGGTGGGCGGGGCTCGTATGCAATGGATAGGCGACTAGGCATAGCGATATGTCAATTTTTTTAGCTACAAGTTTAAGAAAAGTCATCAACAACAGCAATACTAAACTAATGGTGGAAGCAAAGACTTCTCAGTACATGCATGATATTGAACTGCACAGGCTCAGTTCACTGAAAAAGAAAAAAGGACACAAACAAGTAAATTAAAAAGATTTCTATCGAAATCAAAAGGATGTAGTGATGAAGAAATCTACCACTGGTTCACAATGTAAACCAACAAGGAACAAGCATGGTCACGATTGACTTGCTAACAGACCATAGATCCCAACATCAGTGGCTGTACATAAGACTATGATCAATATTTTGTCACAAACAGCTGAATTCAATTCAATGCATGTCAGGTGTCAGTGAACAGTAACTAGCTAAACTAGCTATAGTCAGGCCACAGCAGCCACTGATGTAGGGATCTATGGTCTGTTAGCAAGTCAATCGTGTTACCATTCCACGCTTGTTCCTTGTTGGTTTACATTGTGAACCAGTGGTAGATTTCTTCATTGATAGAAATCTTTTTAATTTATTTGTACTATACAAGTCGGCCATTTATCCTATAGAAACCTACAGACATCAGTGGCCATGGTACAAGTCAGTTATACCATGCCTACTTGTGGTGTATCATGAATGCACCATGGTAGGCATGGTATAACTAGTGCAAATCATGATAATTATATCGATACCTTAAGAGGTGATCTTGGAGCAATTTTCCATTTGTCTACTACCAATGGTGGATTTCTCCGTATTTCAAGAGTGATGCAATCTTCTTTAAATTCAATGATCTGGTAGTCATCATCCTCTGTCCACTGATCATTAATCATTTGTTTCTTATACTGTAAAAATAATCATAATGCATATAATTTATGCAGACATGATTAATAATAATTTATTACCTCATTAATTTTAACAAGTAGTTGAGTTAAAACCACAAAACGAAGGCTCACACGGACTAAATTAGTGATTGGCTTGTAGAACTTAAGAGCAACATAGTGCATCTCTGTATTGGTTGATGCAATTACTCCAATCAAACAGAATCTTTTACGCCGGATAGTTGCATATTGTGTATGGCTGCTGAACACACCAGTTTCTTGAACGACTTCATATGGTGGATTTTGGGAGCTTTTGGCAATAATAAACCTAAAATTGCTAGCATCAGAAATAACTCCACAATGCTGAATGTTGAGTGACACATCTTTTAAGAACACTTCACTGCAAGATATCCCGTAAACTGCACTGATCAGCTTGCTATTTTCAGGAAGACTGAACTTTCCTCTACTGATTGCCTTAACAGAAATACTAGCAGTCACTCCAGGAGGAAGGGCTCCAGCAGGAATCTCTATGAAGAATCCATATCCAGGCCATACCAGCTTTTGTGGTAATCTTTCACTCACAACTTCAAACACCATCTCTCCACACACCTCAACACCTCTTAGCTCTAACAAGTCAAGTGTCAAAATCAAACTATAATGACAATTCTTGCTTACTTGGTGCAATATCTAAGTAGCTTGTTTGTATAGCAATGTGTCTCTTGGTTGAGTCAGATTGTGAAAGAGCTAATAATGTAACAAAATTAATTATTAGTAGATATACTCATACAGGAATAGTTATGCATGTATTTATGGTTATTATTGCATGCATACGTGACTTTGCTGTATGAGAATTACTGTACATACCGTTCAGTTGCTTAGTCTGGAATTCCTTTAATAATGATATTTTCTGTCGAGCAGCTTCCAATTCAGTCTGCAGTCTGGATATCTCTGCATCAGAACTTTCTTTAAGATTCACTATTTCCTCTCTCAGCTTGTCACTGTAAGTCAATTCTGAGTTGGCAGACCGTGCACCACTAGCATATGCACCTATTTAAATCAAAGTGGCATAATGATAGTATTTTCTCTAACCCACTTACTTTCTGACATAGAAGGATCATCTGTTAAAAAAAGATGTTCTTCTGAATTAGCATTTGTTTCTAGTAACAGAATAATTGCACGCAATAAATATTGTACCATTACATTTCTATACGATTACCACAATCATCAGCAGTAGGTTCTTGGTCACGATTCATAAGTAAATTGCCAATGTCAATGTTTCCAATTTCCTGTAATTATTATAACTACTAAGTATAATATTGAAACATCTTTAACTCACAATAGGATTTTTTCCTACATATATACTCATTTCATCAATGATCTTTCTCAAACGTGAGTGACTAGGTTGTATTATTTGTTTTATTTGACAGATTCTCTCAACCTCATCAAGAAGTGACTGAGAGACAGGCTCATCAGCTTTACTGCTGTCCATCAGCTCACACACAGAGGAGGGACTCAGTAGATAGTATGGTTCAGACTTTAATGCATTTTTGGTGCGAAATTCGCTTATAATATTATCGGAGCTGGTAAATATGAAAGATTTTCTCTGTAACATTGAAATAGCAACATTCTCTATTGGAAGAAGATCAATCTTTAATGGTAGGCAGACACCCTCAGATGAGGACCATTTTCTGAGATGAAAGCGGCGTGAGGTGAGATACTCAGCTGCCTGTACATCAGGACAGAGTTGTTGCTTTAGGTCTAGCACAAGTCTGATCACTGCACTGCGATGCTTACAGAACTCAACTTGTCTGCTGTTATTATGAGACATAACCACCATTACACATCGGTTGTGATCAATGAGTTCCACTGCAGTATTGATTAGTTCTACATTGTCCCAATAAATGCCATTTTTCCATACCGTGCATTTATTTTGTGAGTGATTTGTGCTATTGCTACTAGAAATAGGAAATGAATAAGCTAGACGCAAGAGAAGAACATGAAGGAATTCACTAGTGAAGTACTGATCTCCTGTTCTGTTGCAGTATAGACACCAACCAAAGCAACAATCATCATCTATAGGAAATGTCATTGGTTGAAAACTAGCTAACAATGATGGAAAGAAAAGAATTCTTTCTTCTTCATCTTCTCTAAGTGAGAAAGCTTCAATTCTTTGAATGTTAGTTGAATTACCAGACAAGTTAACACAATGGCATAGTTCAAGAGTCTGCAAAAAACCAACAAGCATTTCAATATTAAATTGTGGAAAGAGCTGTTTGAGAGTGGATGAGCGTACAATTCCAGTGTTGCTGCCCAAAAGACGATGATCTTTGAATTCTTCAAGAACTGGCAAGACGTATTTCCTAACCTTCTTTAACAATGGTTCTATGTCCACCACTATCCAGCTCTTCTCTAATTGTTGTTGATTTTTAAGAAAAACTATCAATCCTCTTTCACTGAGTGTTGTAAGAAGCTCAGCAATGAATGCTGTTTCTTTTGGAATATTCTCAGGTATTGAACCCAGAAGATCTTCAAGTACACAACTACGCACATGTAATTTCCATTTCATTAGAAATGCATACAGCAAGTGACAGTAACAGCTCACTGGAGGTAACCTAGCAACAATACATTGATTGCTTTTATAGAGCAGTGATACAAACTCTTGATTGGCTTCAGATTCAATGTCTTGATAGTCTACAGTAACATATCCCATGTAGTCTTGATGATCTGATCTCTTTTGCATTTCGTTTCTGATAAGAGTTGATCTACTTCGAACCTGATAATGACTAAGCTCATGATCATAACTGCCAACAATTATTAAACAGGATTTAGTACTAGTTTTAAAAGTGGTATTTTCGATGAAATTGAGCCAGTAGCAAAGTTGTTGCAATATCTCATCATCTGTGTTGCTGAGATCTATCACATTGATGAATGTGGCAGGTAACTGCTGTATTACAGTCTCCATGACAACAGAGTGACTGGAATGGTATTCAGCTTGTCCTGCCAAGTCGTATAAAACCATATTTCCAAATTCACTAGTTTCTATTAGTGACGGTACTATGCCAGCATCAGAGGTGTGCTCAATTTTTGTGTTATTAGCTGAAGTAAGCTGCTTGACGTCACTGTTTCCTTTTTGATTGATAGCTTTAGCCAGAGAGATCTTGCCTGCACTACTATTACCAGTAAGAATTGTCTTACCAAACGTATGAATTGGGTAATTATTGAATGATTCTATCAATGGATCAAGAAGAAAACGCATTTGAAAGTTCAATTTTATTCTTGCCAGATTTGTTATAGTACTGCCCCATTTGTCTCTTGTCATTAAATCAATTGCTTTATCACGTAAGAGCCATTGTACTATTTGAACATGGCCTCTAATAGCTGCCAAATGAAGTATTGTTCGACCATTGTTATCAATCACCTTCGGGTCACAACCTAGTTCAGTGCACGTGATTAGATATTGGACAATATGTAAATGACCACATTGAGAGGCATAATGTAGAGGAGTGTATCCATGCTGACCTCGACTATTAGGATCACAGTTTTGCTCTGAGATCAAGTGTTTGACAGCATTTAATTGACCATTCCAACAAGCATTGTGCAAAGGATGATCACCATCACCATCTGGAGTTGATGGGTCACAACCTACTTCTGTAATTAGATATTGGATGATGTCCGTGTGACCACCTTGAGAAGCATAATGTAGAGGTGTAAATCCATGTTTACTTCGACTATTAGGATCACAGTTATGATCAGAGATGAAATATTTTACAGCATTTAAATGACCATTAAGACTAGAAATGTGTAAAGGAAGATCACCATTGTCGTTTAAAATTGTTGAATCACAGCCTAGTTCAGTGATTAGGTATTGGATGATGTCCATGTGTCCATTTTGAGAAGCACAGTAAAGAGGTGTAGATCCATTTTTGGTTCGACTGTTTGGGTCACATTTCTGTTCACTGATGAAATATTTGACCACGTTCAAATGACCATTAAGACTAGCAATGTGTAATGGAAGAAGACCATTGTTGTTTGAAATACAACCTATGTCAGTGATAAGGTATTGGATGATGTCCATGTGTCCATTTTGAGAAGCACAGTAAAGAGGTGTAGATCCATTTTTGGTTCGACTGTTTGGGTCACATTTCTGTTCACTGATGAAATATTTGACAATGTTCAAATGACCATTAAGACTAGCAATGTGTAATGGAAGAAGACCATTGTTGTTTGAAATTGTTGGATCACAACCATGTTGAGTGACAAGGTATTGGATGATGTCCATGTAACCATTTTTAGAAGCACAGTAAAGAGGTGTAGATCCGTCTTTTGTTTGACTGTTTGGGTCACATTTCTGTTCACTGATAAAATATTTGACCACGTTCAAATACCCATTAAGACTAGCACTGTGTAATGGAGCAAGACCAATATTGTTTGAAATTGTTGGATCACAACCTATTTCTGTGATAAGGTATTGGATGATGTCCATGTAACCATTTTTAGAAGCACAGTAAATAGGTGTAGATCCGTCTTTTGTTTGACTGTTTGGGTCACATTTGTGTTCACTGATGAAATGTTTGACCACATTCAAATGACCATTAAGACTAGCAATGTGTAATGGAAAAAGACCAATATTGTTTGAAATTGTTGGGTCGCAACCTTGTTGAGTGATAAGATATTGGATGATGTCCATGTGACCATTCTCAGAAGCAAAGTAAAGAGGTGTAAATCCGTCTTGTGATTGACTGTTTGGGTCACATTTCTGTTCACTGATGAAATATTTGACAGTATTCAAATGACCATTAAGACTAGCAATGTGTAATGGAAGAAGACCATTGTTGTTTGAAATTGTTGGGTCACAACCTATTTCACTGACAAGATATTGGATGATGTACATGTGACCATTTTTAGAAGCACAGTAAAGAGGTGTAAATCCGTCTTTTGTTTGACTGTTTGGGTCACATTTCTGTTCACTGATGAAATATTTGACAGTATTCAAATGACCATTAAGACTAGCACTGTGTAATGGAATAAAACCAATGTTGTTTGAAATTGTTGGGTCACAACCTAGTTCAGTGATAAGGTATTGGATGATGTCCATGTGACCATTTTCAGAAGCAAAGTAAAGAGGCGTAGATCCATAGTTAGTTCGACTGTTTGGGTCACATTTGTGTTCACTGATGAAATATTTGACAGTATTCAAATGACCATTAAGACTAGCAATGTGTAATGGAAGAAGACCATTATTGTTTGAAATAGTTGGGTTACAACCATGTTCAGTGATAAGGTATTGGATGATGTCCATGTGACCATTTTCAGAAGCAAAATAAAGAGGTGTAAATCCATCTTTTGTTTGACTGTTTGGGTCATATTTCTGTTCACTGATGAAATATTTAACCATATACAAATGACCATTAAGACTAGCAATGTGTAATGGAAGAAGACCATTGTTGTTTGAAATTGTTGGATCACAACGTCTTTCAGTGATAAGGTATTGGATGAGTTCGATGTGACCATTTCCGGAAGCACAGTAAATAGGTGTAAATCCATCTTTCGTTTGACTATTTGGGTCACATTTCTGTTCACTGATGAAATATTTGACAGTATTCAAATGACCATTAAGACTAGCACTGTGTAATGGAATAAAACCAATATTGTTTGAAATTGTTGGATCACAACCTAGTTCAGTGATAAGGTATTGGATGATGTCCATGTGACCATTTTCAGAAGCAAAGTAAAGAGGTGTAGATCCATTGTCAGTTTGACTGTTTGGGTCACATTTCTGTTCACTGATGAAATATTTGACAGTATTCAAATGACCATTAAGACTAGCAATGTGTAATGGAAGAAGACCATTGTTGTTGGAAATTGTTTGATCACAACCTATTCCAGATATTAGGTATTTGATGATGTCCATGTTACCGTTCTGAGAAGCGCAATGCAGAGGTGTAGATCCGTAGTTAGTTCGACTGTTAGGATCACAATTTTGCACAGAAATAAAATATTTGACAGTATCTAAGTGTCCATTGCAACAAGCTATGTGTAGTGGGAGATTACCGTCATTGTTTGAAGTGTTTGGATCACAATTTTGTTCAGCAATAAGATACTGGATTATGTTCATGTGACCATTTTGTGATGCCAAATGTAGAGGTGTCCATCCATCGCTACCTTGAACATTTGGGTCGCAATTTTGTTCTGTTATGAAATATTTAGTTGTGTCCAAGTTACCATGACGACAAGCAATATGTAAAGGGAGACTTCTTCTTGTGGTTTTGGCATTTGGATCACAGCCTGATGTGTTAATTAAGTAATTTATCATTTCTAAGCAATTCTCTGATGAAGCAGCTGCAGCATAATGCAATGGAGTGAGACCTGCACTGTCTCTGACATCATACATTGAGATATGTTGCTGTATAGTCTTGATGATGTCTAGCCAGCCATGATAAGCAGCAAGATGGAGAAGTGTCACATCTTTGTTTGGTGGTATGCTTTTGCCATTGAATTCAAACTCAGTAGTAACATGACCAGGTTGCTGTAGTTGTGGTAGTAGTTGTACTGCCTGGTCATGGTTGCCTTGCTTGAATGCTGTCACACACTGCTGCTCTAGATCCAGCTGAGACTCAGCCATGAACCACAATTGCGGAATGACTGTCAAACTAAGAAATTGTCAAGTGCCGGTAGATATGAACGAACCATAAAGATTAATTGTTTTCATTGTGATAACTTCATGTCACATGTCTCCATGGTGATGTGATTCATACTGCAAACTAAACAGTTATAAAATATTTATTGCATGTTTGTAATTCCTTACAGACCATGCCACACACGAATTTGCTTTTGATATACTTACAGCAAAATTCACAACCATGACCTTTTCGGTACTTCAGCGATCTAGCTATATGTTAGTATTTACAGATCTATGCATGTGAGTTCATTTTAACATGAACAAATCCGTACTTTTAAGATCAACATTTTTTTGCAAATGAAACACAAAATAAGATAGATCTAGAGATCAATAAGTCCCAGTTAGTGATTATTGATGAATTCAAAGGCAAGTATAGACAGATCAAGAGGACTCTAGTGCTTCACGATGCGTCTGAGATCAAGATTGAAGCGAGCATGTTTAGTAAAGAGTGATTGATGCATTGAATAGTTGAAAACAATGTGAAATAATAACATAAGATTCTGTAAATCATTCATTATTCTTCATGTGGTAAATTGCTGACTCAGTTTGAGCTATATAAAGAGCCTAATGAGAGTGTTGCAGTGAAGAACTGCAATTCAATGTGACAAAAACCAGCATACTTATTGTAAATATTTCAATCAATAGCTTTCCCTGATTTTTATTGCTTAATTTAGCAATCTTTTCATAAAAAACATTTCCTAGAATCAATGCCTCACTACTTAAAGATGATTCAGTTATATTGAGTGAGTGTGCAGGTCATTGTTACTTGATATCAGAGCACTGTTCTAATCTACTTCTAACTAACCTCTTACATGTGACTGACAGTATGATAGCTACTACTGATGCTAGCTAAGAATTATAATTGAATTCATAACGACAACACTAGCAAGTTAATTACATTAAGTAATGACATTCATTGATAGAAGAGTCAGTGTAGTGCATCATGAATTTATATTGCATTGATATTTGGTGCATGAAATAGCTTAGCCAGCATTCATTCAGCATCATACAGGCACCTTCCTGAATCGAATTAAGTACAGGATGCTATACAACAACTAAAGCACCTATGGCTAGTGAAGAAGGAGCAATAGTACTGAAGGTTTTCAAGAGGCAAGCAATCAGATACCAAAAGCTTAGCTACAGAACTGTTCTATTATCTTATTGCATGTAATATGCAACTCTACCAGAAAGCAGTCTCAGCATTCTTCTCTCCTTTGCATATAGTTAAGCCACATGTACAAGCGTTCATATTATACCTGCTACTATGAAACACATGTAGCTGGTACAGGCTCCATTATTTAACTGTCTATTAGCTTTTTCATTCAACATACAGACCAATTAACTATGATGATAGGCACAGTTAACTTAATAATTCATAATCAAAGAAGATTGCAATAAATGGAATCAGTAAAGAAATATTGTTGTCATTGGATTCTCCGGAGATAAACTCTCAGAATATCCAAATACTGGTCTCACAAACTGTAAAGTAGACCATAAATAACCAGCTCACATGACATGAGGCAATAATGAATACACTCCCAGTGTACACGTATGGTTGTATAAAATTGAGGTCTGTTCAAGAAATAATGCTTGTCAATGTGTCTACTGAAAGTTGATACAAGTACATTAGACAATTATAAACCACATTATTTTTGTGATTTTATCGATGATGATAATTTGACTGGTGACCATACCAGATAACCTGGTGACCAGTTGACCTTGTCACATCACAGCCATCACCATCACCACCAGGTGACTATAGACTAGGTGATCACATCTTTGATGATCAGCTGAGACACAGCCATGAAGCACAATAAGAAAATAAGTTGATTATGAGCAAACCATAAACTTTTAATAGTAACTGTTTTCATAGTGATAACTTCATGTCACATGTCTGTTTAAGGTGATGCGATTCATACTGCAAACTAAACAGTTATAAAAATATTTATTGCATGTTTAAAATTCCTTACAGACCATGCCACACACAAATCTGCTTTTGATATACTTACAGCAAAATTCACAACCATGACCCTTTTCGGTACTTTAGTGATCTAACTATATGTAAGTATTAACAGACCTATGCATGTGAGTTTATTTTAAGATGAAAAAATCTGTACTTTTATGATCAACATTTATGAAGCACAGAACAAGATAGATCTCAAAACTGTTAAGATGATTTGACAAGAGATCATTGAGTCTCAGTTAGTGATTATGTGATGAATTCAAGGCTGCATGGTAGACAGATCAAGAGGACTCCAGTGCTTGACTGATGATGTGTCTGAGATCAAGATTGAAGTGAGCATGTTTAGTAAAGAGTGATTGATGCACTGAATAGTTGACAACAATACGAAATGATAACATAAGATTCTGTAAATGACTCATTATTCTTGATGTGGTAAATAGCTTAAAAGCTTAGTTTGAGTGAAGAACTGCATTTCAATGTGACAAAAACCAACATACTTATTGTAAATATTTCAATCAATAGCTTGCCCTGATTGTTATTGCCTAATTTAGCAATGTTTTCATCAAAACATTTCCTAGAATTAATGCCGCACTACTTAAAGATGATTCAGTTATATTGAGTGTGTGTGCAGGTCATTGTTACTTGCTATCATAGCACTGTTCTAATCTACTTCTAACTAACCTCTTACATGTGACTGACGGTATGATAGCTACTACATGTACTCATGCTAGCTAAGGATTATAGTTGAATTCATAATGACAACACTACCTAGTTAATTATATCAAGCAATTATATTCATTGATAGAAGAGTCAGTGCATGAAATAGCTTAGTCACCATCCATTCAGCAACATACAGGCTCCTTCCCGAATCAAATTACAAGATGCTTTATGACAACTGAAGAACCTATAGCTAGTAAAGAAGGAGCAATAATACTGAAGGTTTTCAGGTGACAAGGAATCAGATACTCTAAAGCTTAACTACAGAACTGTTCTATTATCTTATTGCATGTAATATGCAACTCTACCAGAAAGCAGTCTCAGCATTCTTCTCTCCCTTTGCATATATATAAAGCACATATACAAGCGTTCATATAAAATTATACCTGCTACTATGAAACACAAGTAGCTGGTACATCATCATTATTTAACTGTCTATTAGCTTTTTCATTCAATGTACACACCAATTAACTATGATGATAGGCACAGTTAACTTAATAATTCATAATCAAAGAAGATTGCAATAAATGGAATCAGTAAAGAAATATTGTTGTCATTGGATTGTCCGGAGATAAACTCTCAGAATACTAGTCTCACAAACTGTAAAGTAGACCATAAGATAACCAGCACACATGACATGAGGCAATAATGAATACACTCACAGGGTATGGTTGTATAAAATTGAGGTCTATTCAAGAAATAATGCTTGTCAATGTGTCTAATGAAAGTTGATACAAGTACATTAGACAATTATTATAAACCACATTATGTTATTTTTGTGATTTTATCGATGATGATAATCAGACCAGGTGACCAGACCAGATAACCTGGTGACCTGGTCACATCACCATCACCACCAGGTGACTAGACCAGGTGATCACAGCTTTGACGATCAGCTGAGACACAGCCATGAAGCACAATAAGAAAATAAGTTGATTATGAGCAAACCATAAAGATTAATAGTAACTGTTTTCATAGCATTTAAAACGATAACTTCATGTCACATGTCTGTAAGGTGAAGTGATTCATACTGGCAACTATACAGTTATAAAATATTTATTGCATGTTTAAAATTCCATACAGACCATGCCACACACAAATTTGCTTTTGATATGCTTACAGCAAATTCACAACCATGAACTTTCCGGTACTTCAGTGATCTAGCTATATGTATTGACAGAATAAGTATAACTCACATCACCTATGTATGCATGTGTTGTGAGTGTATTTTAAGATAAACAAACCTGTACTTCTAAGATCAACGTTTCTTGCAAATGAAACACAGACTGACAAGATGGATCGCAAAATTTTGAGATGATATGACAAAAGATCCTTAAATGTCCGTTAGTGATTAAGTGATGAATTCAAGTCAAGCAGACAGATCAAGAGGAATCTAGTGCTTCATGATGTGTCTAAGATCAAGATCGAAGTGAGCATGTTTAATAAAGAGTTATTGATGCATTGAATAGCTGACAACAATGCGAAATAATAACATAAGATTCTGTAAATGACTCATTCTTGTTAAATAGCTGAAAAGCTTAGTTTGAGCTATATAAGGAACCTCATGAGAGTGTTGCAGTGAAGAACTGCATTTCAATGTGACAAAAACTAACATACTTATTGTAAATATTTCAATCAATAGCTTGCTCTGATTGTTATTGCTTAATTTAGCAATTTTTTCACAAAACATTCCCTAGAATCAATGCATCACTACTTAAAGATGATTCAGTTATATTGGGTGTGTGCAGGTCATTGTTACTTGCTATCATAGCACTGTTCTAATCTACTTCTAACTAACCTCCTACATGTGACTGACGGTATGATAGCTACTACTCATGCTAGCTAAGAATTATAATTGGATTCATAACGACAACACTAGCTAGTTAATTACATTAAGTAATTATATTCATTGATAGAAGAGTCTGTCCGAATTTATATTAAACATTGTTATTTGGTGCATGAAATAGCTTAGTCAGCATTCAGCAACATACAGGCACCCTTCCTGAATCGAATTACAAGATGCTTTAATGCAACTAAAGCACTTATAGCTAGTGAAGAAGGATAAAAATACTGAAGGTTTTCAGGCAGCAAGCAATCAGATACTCAAAAGCTAGCTGCAGAACTCTTATTGCATGGAATATGCAACTCTACCAGAAAGCAGTCTCAGCAGTCTCATCTCTCTTTGTATATAGTTAAACCACATAAGCATTCATAATTATAATGCCTGTTACTATAAAACACATGTAAATGATACATACATCATTATTTTACTGTCTATTAGCAGACCATGATCATACATAATTAACTTAATAATATATTATTATTCATAATCAAAGATTACAATAGATAGATTCACTATTGTCGTTGGAGATCTAAAAAACTCTCAGAATAGCCAAATACTGGTCTCACAAATTGTAAAGTAAACCATAAAATTAACCAACACACATAACATGAGGCAACAATGGATACACTCACAGGGTGATGAGATGCAGCGACTTTTCTGTGATCTAAGAGAACTGGTCGACTCATCATAACATGTACGTATAATTATTATTCACAATTGATTTTAAATTAATTTTTTCTATGATCATAGTGATAAACGTATTGATTAATTTGCTTAACAAGTCCTAACAATAGTCCAGGAGAGAATTTCCAAATGCCGGTCTACAGAAATAATGACACTGTAATTTAGCTGCATTTTATAATACATGTGATACTTACAGTGTATTCTGGTAAGGTGATCCAATTATTGTGGTCTGCAAGTAAGTGTTCTGAGCATGAATCGTCCACAATGATCTTCCACTTAGCTGCTTGTTGAACAGTACTTATCTTCAATGATCTTAGCAGTACGATTTTCATCCATACATTTTAGGTCAGACACTAAATCTTCCCATGCTACATCAGGGTTTGATTTTAACCATCGAATTAACGTAGATCTTTGGCATTTCTGCAACATCACGCTCATTCATCTCAACTTCTTTCAGTGCCGCCTGTCAAATTTTAAAATGAAGACCAAGTTTCTTTCATTCTCTTAGCTCATCCATAAGATTGGTCAGATCATCATGGTCCTGAAAGAATATATGGATGATTAGTGAATTATTGATAAACAAATCTCACCTGAGGATGTTTGGTGAATCGTTTCTTCAAGTAATACAGTGCATATGTTAGGAATGCTAGTATCGAACAGCAGTCAAAAAATAAATAATAAAATAAACAATCCATGGTATTATCAGCAGTTCTTGACCATTGCTTGTCCACGTCCATGAAAGAACTACCTCACACGAAGGCAATTTGTGAATTTCGATTGCTTCATAATTTTTTAAGATCTCGTTTACCCAAATACAGCTGGCTGCAACTGATAAACATACAACAAAAAGCAGCAAGGTCCAGATTAGACAGCTTATTAGTGATCTTCTATTGTAGTTTACATTGTTTACAATGATAGGCTCAATAGTAGAAGGAATGTCCGTCCTGGTAACTGAAGTGCATAAAATTAGTAATAATTTTTATGATCTATAGTTGTCACATACTGTTTTGTCCATTTACTGGTACTGTAGCTTTGATTGGGCTTTCCAAAGGCTCACTTTCGTCTTCATCTATGGTTATTAAAATCACAAGAAAATGAAGCATGCCATTGTGTTAATACCAAATTATTGATTGTATAGCTGCTACATTGTACATGATTGACAACTATGGTGTTATACAGCTTTCTATAAATAATTAGTTATTGCTATTCATCTGTACTGTATGTGCAAGTCTGTAGCTACATCAATGTGCATGTAGCTTGCAATTGTTAACCAAAATAATAATAATAGCTATTATACCTGCTTGATCCGTTACGGTAGTAATTTGTTCACTTTTACTGAATAATACCTATTTGTGAGGCAAATAAATCATAAATATTACAGCTGGTATCATGCATGAGTTCCTATAGGTCAATCATATTGCTCTTACATCAATAGTAGAATTAATTCTTTTATATTTCAGTAGGCAGATATATAGCTGGTGTTTTGTGGTGTCATTTGACGCTTGCAGCCATTTTTGCAACATTTCAATATTGCATTTATCAATCTTCCTTCCATTTTCTTCTTCGATTGCATCCAATGTTTGCTTTGTTAGTCCTAAAAAGGTACCAAAGATATTCCACTTCACACTGATGGGATTTAAAGCTATCATCAAATTTGGCAGCTGTTCTGATTCTATAATAAAAATATTGTAATGCATTATTACATAATTATGCAATAATTCACACCTATTTGCCCATCTGGAATATCTGACAAATCAATGATGACTTTGGTCGGGTTAATATCACCTAAATGGAGAATAAAATATTATTAAATTCCAATAATTTTTTTAAGAAGAGAAATTATATGACATGCCAGTGACTAAGTTTAAGTTACCTGCAGCTAGAATTGTCCTTCTATTCAGCTTTGATACTGCCTGTAACAATAGTGTATAATAAGCCTATAAATTATTCTCAACTAAAACAATAATATTAAACTCACAATTGGGTTGATTCCAGCAAAAATACTCAATTTGTCAACATATCTTTTCAGACATAAATGGCTCTGCTGCTCCAATTCTTGTGCTTGACATACGATCTTGACTTCATCAAGGAGATATTGTGAGGCAAGCTCTTCAGCTTTACTGCTGTCCAACAGTTTACACACAGAAGAATTTTTCAACTGATAGTATGGCTCAGACTTCAGTACATCTTCAGTGTTAAATAGTTCATGGGATTTGTCAGTACAGCTTAAGATATAAGGGCGGTGACGAAACATTGATTCAGCTACATTCTTCATTGGGAAAAGAGCAGTGTCAGGAGGATGTGAGTCTTCTATTGGTGAATTGTTGAAAAGAGCTTTTGAGATGAGATATTGAGTTGTTGTCATATTTTGGCTGAGTTGACGCTGCAGGTCCACTATCAATTTGATCACTGAACTACGTTGCTTGATATAGTTCAATGGATTGGTTTTATCCTTTTTTGACATGAACAATAAAACACGTCGATTAGTATCAACCAGCTCCACTACAGTCGTGATTCCTTCATCATTATCCCAAGAAATCCCATTGTTCCAGACATTGCAAGCTCTTTTATAATTAGGAGATATGGTATCTTCATCACATGAAATTGACGAGGCTGTGTAAGCTAAGCGGAGAAGAAGAACATGAAGAAATCGGCTAGTAAAAAACTGGTCATCTTGATCTCTGCAACATAGACACCAGCCGAAACTGTACTGACTATTGTCACTAGGCAAAACTTTGGATTGGTAGCTTAAGAAGCAAGGGAAGAAAAGCACACACTCTTGTTCATCACTAGATGTTCCAATACTTTTAAGATTTGTTGCGATACCAGAAAGGTTAACACGATGGCAAAGATCAAGGGTTTGCAGAAAGCCAGTGAGCATCTCTATATCATACTGAGGGAAAAGTTTCTGAAGAGCAGATGAATGTACAATACCAGTATTGCTGGCAATTTCATGGTATTCTAGGAAGTCTGTGGGAGCAAATAATATTCCATGTATATTCTCAAGTACTGCTTCAATATCTACCACTATCCAGCTTGCATCTAATTCTTTTTCGTTTTTAAGAAAAATAATCATTCCTTTGTCATTAAGTGCAGTAAGAACTTCAAGGAATTCCTGTTGTTCTGATGGAATCGGACATGACTCTTCAAGTGATATCAAGTGTGCTAGATCATGAAGTGTGCAGACAGCTGTCTCTGGCTTAGATTTTAAAAAGGCATATAGTACATGGCAGTAATAACTGATTAATGGTGCTCTAGCAGCTATTGCTTGATGGGTCTTGTGTAGTTGATCTATGAAATCTTGCATGCCTCCAGAACTTATTTTTCGACAGTCCATAAAAACCATCCCAGCAAATATTTGTCGTTTTATTCTTCTTTCTGCTAACTTCTTAATTAAATTGGATTTTATCAAACGTGTTTCATCACTGCATTTGTCAGCATGACTGCCAACGACAATGATATAAGCATTAGTAGTTTTGGAAGTTGCGCTATCGATAAAGTTAAGCCAGTAGTTAAGCTGTTGCCTTATTTCAACCTCAGAGTTGCTGAGGTCTATTACATTGATGAATGTGGCAGGTGATTGCTGCATCACAGTCTCCATGACAGCAGAGTGACTGGAATGGTATTCTGCCTGACCTGCCAAATCATATAAGACCATCTTGCCAGCTTCCCAGCTGTCTAAATAAGACATTATTATACCTGCACTGTTGGGCTTTACTTGTTCAATATTACCAAAGATAAGTCGATGAAAATATGTAGTAGCTCGTTTGGTGATAACTTTAACCAGAGTGGTCTTGCCTGCAGCACTGTTACCAACAATAACTGTCTTACTGAAAGTATGGATTGGAAACATTTTTGTTGACTTAATAAAAGGTTGAAAAAGTTTTAACATCCCATATTGATTCTTGCTTCCTTTTCCAGCCAGATCAATACATGTGTTTCCAGAGTAATCTTCAGCCATTATGTTTAACTTTCCATTGTGTAATAGCCATTCGATAACATGAGTATGTCCATAATAACTACCCAGGTGTAGTATATTTCTACCATCTTCATTCACAATGGAGCAATCACAGCCTAGTTCAGTGATAAGGTATTGGATAATATTTAGGTGACCACCTTCGGCAGCATAATGTAGAGGTGTAAACCCATTTTCACCTACACAATCTGGGCTGCAATTTTGTTCTTTGATGAAGTATTTTACTATCTCTAAATGACCATTTTGGCAAGTGATGTGAAGTGGACAATCACAATCAATATTAGGAGTTTCAGGTTCACAACCAAGATTGATCAAATATTGAATTATGCTCATGTGACCGCCTTCAGCAGCATAGTGTAGAGGTGTAGATCCATTTTCACTCTGACAACCTTGGCTGCAATTTTGTTCAAATTGAATGAAGTATTTCACAATATTCAAATCACCATTACGGCAAGCAATGTGCAATGGAAGAGTGCCTTCAAAATTTGGAGTTTTTGGATCACAACCTTGTTCAGTGATTAAGTAATCAATGATGTTCATGTGACCACCTTCAGTAGCATAATGTAGAGGTGTAGATCCACTTTCATCTAGAAAGCCATCAACGATGCTGTGTTTTTCAGTGAAAAAGTATTTTACTATATTCAAATCACCATTACGGCAACCAATATGCAATGGAAGAGTGCCTTCAAAATTTGGAGTTTTTAGATCACAACCTTGTTCAGTGATTAAGTATTCAATGGTGTTCATGTGACCTCCTTCAACAGCATAATGTAGAGGTGTAAATCCATTACTATCTTGGATAATTGGGTCACAATGCATCAATTCAATAAAACATTTGACAATGTCCACATTACCAAATAGGCAAGCATAGACTAATAGAAAGCCTCTAGTGTTGGAATAATAAAATTTGAATTGTGTAATTAGGTATCGAATGATGTCCATGTGACCTCCTATAATGGCAGAATATAAAGGCGCAGATTTAAACCAGTCACGTCTAGTCAAGAAACATTTCTTTTCTTCGATAAAATATTTGACAACATTCAAATGCCCAGATAAGCAAGCGAGATCTAATGGGGAAATTTTGAATAATATATTAAAAGAATTCAAAGCAGTTAGATTGCATTCTCGATTTGTAGTCAGGTATTTGATAATGTCCATGTGACCACCAATAGATGCAAGATGTAGTGGTGTAAATCCAAACTCACTTGGAATTGTTGGCTTGCAATTTTGTTCTGTGATGAAATATTTTACCATGTTCAAATCTCCAAGGACACAAGCAAAGTGTATTGGAAGATATCTATCACTTCTTTTAGTCGTAATAATATTAATAAGCTGTTGAATTGCAGCAAATTGAAGATCTTTATCAGAACGAGTAGCTAATATTCTATGGTGACTTCGAATTTGATTTGTTGAATTAATTCTTTGATCAGCGAAGTGTGGGAAAAGTTTTGAAAATTTGGCGAAAATAGGAAATTGTTTTTTTTTATTTATACTGTCAACGTCAATGCTGTATGTAAATGATGTTGGGTCACAACCCAAATCATCAATAAGATAGCGGAGAACGTCAAATTGAGAATTTAGTGTAGCAAAATGTATAGGTGTATATCCATTTTGGCCTCGAATTGCTTTATCAAAAGTTTGATGACTAGCAAAATATTTGATTACGTTCAAGCAACCTTGTGAGCAAGCAATGTGCAATGGAAGATCATCATTGTCGTCTCGAATTGTTGGATCACAACCTAGATCATTTATTAGATACTGAATGATGTTCAGGTGACCACCTGCAGAAGCACAATGTAGAGGTGTTGACCCAAATTGGCCTCGACTGTTAGGGTCACAGTTTTCTTTAGTGATAAAATATTCTATTACGTTTAAATTACCATTGATGCACGCAATGTGTAATGGAAGATCACCATCACTATCTGGAGTTTTGGGGTCACATTTGTGCTCAGAAATCAGGTACTGGATAATTTTCAGATGACCACCTCCAGAAGCACAATGTAGAGGTGTAATTCCATGCATTCCTCGACTATTAGGATCACAATTAAGTTCAGCAATAAGATAATTTGTAACATTAAGATGTCCATGAAGACAAGCAATATGCAAAGGAAGATAGCCATTACTGTCAGGAGGCTTATTTAAATTTGTCAACAAGTGTTGAAAAACATTCATTTGGCTATCTTGTATTATTGGCCCATCAACTTCCTTTTCAGTGGTTAAAAATTGCCGTAAAATTTGGAATAAGCCGGCGATAGAAGGAAATTGTGATAACAAATTGTCATTGCCACAAGTACTAGTAAATAACGATGATGGATCACAGTGGAATTCAATTATTAAATATTGTATTATGTTCAAGTGACCACCTTCAGAAGCATAGTGAAGAGGTGTATATCCATTTTGACTGCAAATATTTGGGTCAAGTTTTTGTTCACTGATGAAATATTTGACAGTATTCAAATGACCGTTAAGACTAGCAATGTGTAATGGAAGAAGACCATCGTTGCTTGAAATTTTTGGATCACAACCTAGTTCAGCAATAAGATACTGGATTATGTTCATGTGACCATTTTGTGAAGCCCAATGTAGAGGTGTCCATCCACCGTTATTTTGAGCATTTGGGTTACATTTTTGTTCTGTTATTAAATATTTAACAGTGTCTAAGTTACCATGACGACAAGCAATATGTAATGGGAGACTTCTTCTTGTGGTTTTAGCATTGGGATCACAGCCTAATGCACTAATTAAGTAATTTATCATTTCTAAGCAATTCTCTGATGAAGCAGCTGCAGCATAATGCAGTGGAGTGAGACCTTCACTGTCTCTGACATCATACATTGAGATATGTTGCTGAATAGTCTTGATGATGTCTAGCCAGCCATGATAAGCAGCAAGATGGAGAAGTGTCACATCTTTGTTCGGTGGTAAGCTTTTTCCATTGAATTCAAACTCAGTAGTAACATCACCAGGTTGCTGTAGTTGTGGTAGTAGTTGTACTGCCTGGTCATGGTTGCCTTGCTTGAATGCTGTCACACACTGCTGCTCTAGATCCAGCTGAGACTCAGCCATGAACCACAATTACACGATAGTAGTCAACTAAGAAAATAAGTTGATTATGAGCAAACGATACAGGTTAATAGCTTTCATAGAATTTAAATTCATGACAGCAAGATCATGTGATACATACCGCACTATATACAATTGGTAAACTTTGCCTAATATGGTAGTGCAATGGGCAGCATTATCCAATCAGAAGCTAGCTGGCATAGGAAACTGTACAACAAACAAGGAAGCTCTATCGCCACTTTAAGTCATCTTCATCCTGATGATGTAGCTAACTATGTCAACCTACAACTACAATCTGCCAAATCATGTCTATAGCCAAATTAATGCCGCAAGATGTTCAAGTAACCATTAGTACCACCATATGTTGTGTCATGCGTTTTAGACAATTCTATATCAGAGCATACTATAGTAAACAAGCCTACACAACAATGAATAGATACATTGATGTCAGTAATTGATCTACTACAATGAAGATGTGAAACATGATAAAAATTCAAATGCTACTAAAAAGAACGATAAAATCTCTCAACTATGAATAGTTTGCACAGAACCATTAGGAGGGGAGGTTGAGCAGTCTCATCTTTAAAAGCACCCTCTTCTGCATCACGTACGTGGACTCCTGAACACACCCAACGCTCTCTAAAACAATCTCTGGTCAACTTCTCGGTCTTCATTCTCTTCTTTCCGATCTGTTAGTTCAATGATTCACAACCTCGGGTTTGTCAGAAGCTTGAGATGTAACTGTCTCTATTACGGTTTATTGTCAGCAAGAGAGTGAGAGAGAGAGAGAGAGAGAGAGAGAGAGAGAGAGAGAGAGAGAGAGAGAGAGAGAGAGAGAGAGAGAGAGAGAGAGAGAGAGAGAGAGAGAGAGAGAGAGAGAGAGAGAGAGAGAGAGAGAGAGAGAGAGAGAGAGAGAGAGAGAGAGAGAGAGAGAGAGAGAGAGAGAGAGAGAGAGAGAGAGAGAGAGAGAGAGAGAGAGAGAGAGAGAGAGAGAGAGAGAGAGAGAGAGAGAGAGAGAGAGAGAGAGAGAGAGAGAGAGAGAGAGAGAGAGAGAGAGGAGCACATGACCCAACACAAACTATTGTTAATGTGTAGACAAGTTTCAACAAGTTTCAGCAAGTGCTTATTGCTCAGTGATTATTATCATCACGATTTTAGCCATGTGTTGGTAGAAAGCTGCTGCTTACCTAAGTAAACTTCATCATCAGTGCCTAGCATTTGGTTCAGTACATGATGCAAGCCTTGGTAACTTTGCCTAATATGGTAGTGCAATGGGCCAATCAGAAGCTAGCTGGCATACGTAATGCTTGCTGTACAACAAACAAGGAAAGTGAATCACCACTTTAAGTCAACTTCATCTTGATGATGTAGCTAGCTATGTCAACCTACAACTACCATCTGCCAAATCATGTCTATAGCCAAATGACAAGATGTACTAAGTGCAGCCATTAGTACCACCATGGTACCACATGCTAGCATAATTTGTACATGTATGCATTGTTAGACAGCAGCAGCAGCGATGTGGTCCAGGACTACAGCATTCAGATCTTGCTAAGCAGTTCCTCTCTCTCATTGCTAGTAGCACTAAGATGCAGCGACTCTACTGTGAACTAAGAGAACTAGTCGACTCATCATAACATGTGGAATCATTATTCCACATTCTATTGTAACAAACCGCTCTTTTTAAAAATTAAAAATTTCTCAATAAAAATAATACATCAAATAAAATCATAATTATGATGTCCTAAAAATTGTCCAAGAGAGAATTTCCAATGCCGGTCTATGAAAATTATAATTGCCGAGCGCCTTAGCGCGAGGCAAATAATCGCGACGGTGTGCGGGGGACTGGAGCGTCGTGCGTTTTCTCAGCAATGTTAATATGTATGTATATTTAGATCGATGTCACGCTTAGGAATGCTAATCAGGGTTACGGCGAGGGCTCATACTACGTATTATAGGCTGCGGGGTCACGGATCGCTGAACCCGGTTGCGTATGAGATAAGAACTTGTGGGCTGAAACCATGGCGGATTAGATCCCAGTCTCCCAGAGTCTACTCCTGACAGAGCCAAGTGGCTAGCTCAGCTCAGGAAGCCGGAGAAAACAGAGAGCAGCGGCCTGAGTCTAAAGCCACAAAAGAAGCAAGGCACGCCATCAGCAGTACTACTAGCAATACACGGAACCGGCATTGACTCTTAGGTCGTCTGACACGAGTCCACGAGGCCGAAAACAGGAAGCTAGCTCTGTACCTGCCGGCCGTCTGCTGTCGAGCCCACCCTCAAATTTAGCTGGTCAATTATCACTACTTACTAAACTCAGCGCGAGGCATTCATGCGTATTCGTAACTCCTAGTACATTTTTGGAGTTTATCATAATCATGTAACGTGATACTCACAGGGTATTCTGGTGCAGTTATTTTGAAGTGATCCATAATGGTACATGTAGGAATAAGTGTTCTGAAATAACGAAGTACCAACACTGCTGTACATACAGCAATAAAATAATTTCATCTGCTTCTTATAAGTTTAGCTACTCTCAAGATATCTTCTACAGAAGGGAATAAAATATGCAATAATTATATCATGTTGTAATTACATTACCATTGTTGTCCTCTTGTTGCCTCAACAATACTTTTGCTCGATGGTTTTAGCAACAGCATTTTCATTCATATCTTTCAATGCTGTCTTTCCACGATGCTTCAGGATTGATTTTCAGCCATCGATCTAACATACTGCTCTTCATGTTTGCAAGATCATGGTTATTGTGTTCCACTTCATCTAGTATAGCTTTTGAAAAAGAAAGCTGAAATTCAAGCTTTCTCCATTCAGTAACATCTTTAAGTTCATTTCTATAGTCTAAAAGTAAGCATTGATGTATCATAGTAATTATTGCATAGCTTTAAGGGAATAAAGAAATCTAATACATGTAGCTTTCTTACATTTATTTGTCGTGCTTTCTTCTCTCTGATAGAATGAACCAACACCAAAGGATTATCACTATTACTATTGCCATTGCCGACAATGAATTTTTGAGTACCAATCTGGTATTTTTATTGAGCTGAAAAACTTTATGGCTGTCTGTAGACAAATGCAGTTAACAAAACAGCAGATAACAATACTATCTCAATCATATGAAGTACATGTCATGTACAGTCATGTATACACATGTATATGTATACATTACACACCTTGTCTGTAATGTGGTGGTCTTGTTTTTGTGGTAGTTACACTAGCCTCATCCTTTGGTAGATATTTGGTAGGTGTAGCAGTGCGTCGCCTGGGCTGGTGGTCATTCTCTGGTCGTTCTGAGGTAGGTGTGATAGGCTGAGGGTCACTCTCATTCTCTGCTTGTTCTGCAGTAGGTGCGATGGGCTGGTGGGCAATGTGTTCATCAGTCTGAACTGTTAATGTAAGTTACATATGAAGTACATGTCATTTACATGTCATATACATTACCTCCTGCATTTGCCTTTTTATCATTATCTGCGTATTTGTGCTCAAGATCTCTGGCAAGTTTATTTTCACCAATAATTTCTAATGCTGATATTAGATCTTCCCATGACGCAGTGGGTTTTGATTTCAGCCACAGAGTAAACATACTAGTCTTCATAGTTGCAACACCAGGATTATCTAATTCTATTTCACGAAGTTCAGCTGGTGCCAGAGAAAGCTGAAGTCCAAGTTGCTTCCAATCAGTAACATCTTTTAGTTCTTTAACAAGTGTTTTTACTGACTAAACGTATGAAAATGTATAATAATTAATGAAGATCATAATCAATTTTTATTAAAAGAAAATTAAAAAGATTTCTATCGAAATCAATAGGATGTAGGGTTGTGAAATCTACCACTGGTCCACAATGTAAACTAACAAGGAACAAGCATGGAATAGTAACACGATTGACTTGCTAACAGACCATAGATCCCTACATCAGTGGCTGCTGTGGTTGGCTATAGCTAACACAGCTATAGTTACTGTTGACTGACACCAGATGTGCATTCAGCTTGTGACAAAATATTGATCTTATGTACAGCCACTGATGTAGGGATCTATGGTCTGTTAGCAAGTCAATCGTGTTACTATTCCATGCTTGTTCCTTGTTAGTTTACATTGTGGACCAGTGGTAGATTTCACAACCCTACATCCTATTGATTTCGATAGAAATCTTTTTAATTTTCTTGTTTGTGTCCTTTTTTTCTTTTTCAGTAATGTGCAGTTCAATATCATGCACGTACTGAGCTGTCTTTATTTCCACCATTGGTTTAGTTTTCCTGTTGTTGATGGCTTCTCTTTAATATTAAAAATTTTCAACTTGTAGCTAAGTTATGCTGTACATATCAGCTCGCCTACGCATGCATGGATACGAGCCCCGCCCATACTTGTTTGTGGACCAGTACGACTGTTGTAATTATCTGGCAAGTGCAGAATGGTGATCCTATACGAGCTTACCGTTCTTCGAAGACTCCAGACAAATTATTGTTCTCCGTGAACTATACGGCGCGGCGATACTAAAGCTAGTGCTTAGTCACGTGCGCTAACCACTGCTTGGTCACGTGCGTATTGCGCAATCACAATAATGGCGTCTAACACTTAGCTGACAATGGATCACGATCGAGAAATCGCGGAATTTATATTGCCGTTACGCTAAAAACAAAGTTCAAAAGGCACCTGCCAGGAGAATTTCACGACTGTTCGTGGGTGTTTTGGTCTCGGCACTGCTCGCGTAAAGGCGCTAGGCGCGCTGAAGAAAGAAGAAAGAAGAAGGAAGAAAGAAAGAAGAAGACGAAGATGACGAAACTCGATTTTCACCGTTTCCAGGTTCGTCACTTTAGCATCAATTTCGAGCGATCTCCTTGCTATTGTAAGATGGGGCAACGCCAGAGAGCAGATCTAAGTGTCTTTGGACGTATAAAAGTCATCACCAGGCGAAATATCAGCGTTTGAACGCTAATACATTGTATGTAGCCGCCATCTTGTTTTCTCGTTCAACCCTACATAGGGAGACGCTACCGTGTCTCCCTAATAATTATTTTTATTATTTTCCCGACAAATACAAACTTACCAACTTACTACTGCTCCCTGCATCTTGTTTGGCTTCTGGCAGCACAGCTTTGTCTCTTTTTTCAGCCATGGATCGTGATATATGACGAAGGAAGTATTTGGTTTTGTAGTTCCAGAAATCTTCACTTGATATGCCTTCAATGGAGTCACCTCTGAGCCTGGTTTACCAGTCCATTGCAGCAGAATAGTGCAAGAAGGAGGAATAACTTCCACAGATTTGTCCGCATCCTCAGATTTATCTAATTCAACTGCAGCTCTGTCAATCTGTTGTTATGTTTAATCATTATTGTACGTTTTTAAATTGTGCTATAATGCTATACCTCTAGTGGTGTTGTTTGTGGAATAATTTTCCAGCCATCTACAATATCATAAGGTGGATTTTCTGGAATTTTTAAAGATATACTATCATCTTCAAATATGAACAGTTGGCTATCATTGTTCTCTGTCCATCCACCCTCTTTCATTTGATCCATATACTGCATAAAATAAAAATTATGCATTGTAGCTAATCTGGCTGATGCTAATACCTTTTTAACTCTAAAGCCAATTTTTGCTAAAACCGCAAAGTGTAAGTTCATGTTAACTGAGCGAGGAATTGGCTTATAAAACTTCAGTGCAACATAGTACATCTTGGTATCATCTGGACCAGTTGCTCCAATAAATGAGAATCTCTTACGCATGACAGTAGCATATTGTGTGTCAGCATTGAACACTCCATCTCTCTCTACAAACTTGTATGGTAGGTCTTGGGAACATTTAGCAATTAATGATGAACTTGAATTTTGTGGTTTCCTCTTCATTTGATATAACTGCACAATGCTGAATATTGACTGCAACATCCTTTAAGAACACTTCACTGCATGATATCCAGTAAATTGCACTGATCAGCTTTCTATCCTCTGCAAGACTAAATTGCCCTCTTGTGATTGCTCTGACTGCCACACTAGCAGTTACTCCAGGAAGAAGGGCTCCAGCAGCAACATCTATGTGGAATCCATATCCAGGCCACACCAGCTTCTGTGGTAATCTGTCACTGATCACTTCAAACACAATCTCTCCACACACCTCAACACCTCTTAGCTCTAAAAATTCATGTTGATTAAAAATCTATAGTAAGTACATTCAATTCTTGCTTACCTGGTTCAATATCTATGAAGTAGTTTGCTTGTATAGCAATGTGCTTCTTTGTCATGCATTGTGACATAGCTAATAGCAACAAAATAGTAGAATATACAGTAAAAAATAATTGTATGCATGCGCTATACGTACCCTTCGGTTGTAATTCTTCTATTACTCTTTGTTTAATCTGTAATTCTCCTTCTAATAATGATATTTGCTGTTGAGCAGCTTCAAGTTTAGTCTGCAGACTGGATATCTCACTAGCATCTACCTTCAATTTGTCATTACCACCCAATTCTGAGTCAGTCATTGGACCACTAGCATAATATGTAGCTATAGTTGAGTGAAATTCAAACATTAATTGTGATATAATAATGTGTTTCATAGCTACTTACTGTCCGACTTATCAGTTATCGAATTTTGTTCTTCTGAATTGGCAGTTGCTTCTATCAACGACATTATACGACGATATTACTTGAAACAAACCAACAATGCATTTTGAATACACTTACCATAATCGTCTGTAGGTTCTCGATTACAATTCGTGAGCAAATTGCCGATGTCAACATTTCCAATTTCCTGCAATAGACAATTAAAATAATAATGTATAATTGTTTTGAATTTACTCACAATAGGATTTTTTCCTGCATACATGCTCATTTCATCAACAATCTTTCTCAGGTGTGAATGACTTGGCTGTATTAGCTGTTTTATTTGACAGATACTCTCCACCTCATCAAGGAGTGACTGAGAGACAGGCTCATCAGCTTTACTGCTGTCCATCAGCTCACACACAGAGGAGGGACTCAGTTGATAGTATGGCTCAGATTTTAATGCATGTTTGGTACGAAATTCACTTATAATACCGGAGCTGGCAAATATGAAGTGTTTTCTCTGTAACATTGAAATAGCAACATTCTCTATCGGAAGAAGGTCGCTCTTATATGGTAGGCAGACACCCTCAGACAAGGACCATCTTCTGAGATAAAAGCGTGAGGTGAGATACTCAGCTGTCTGTACATTAAGACAGAGTTGTTGCCTTAGGTCTAGCACAAGTCTGATCACTGCACTGCGATGCTTACAGAACTCTACTGGTCTGCTGTTATTATGTGACATAACCACCATTACACATTGGTTGTGATCAATGAGTTCCACTGATGTATTGATTTCTTCTACATTGTCCCAATAAATGCCATTTGTCCATACAGTGCATTTTCTTTGTGAGTGATTTGTGCTATTGTTACTAGCCATAGGAAATGAGTAGGCTAGACACAAGAGAAGAAGATGAAGGAATTCACTAGTGAAGTACTGATCTCCTGTTTTATTGCAGTACAGACACCAACCAAAACAAGAATCCTCATTTATAGGAAATACGATTGGTCGACAATTATCTAACAATGAAGGAAAAAAGAAGCTTCTATCTTCTTCATCTTCTCTAAGTGAGAATGGTTCAATTCTTTGAATGTTAGTTGAATTGCCAGACAAGTTAACACAATGGCATAGCTCAAGAGTCTGCAAAAAACCAACAAGCATTTCAATATTAAACTGTGGAAAGAGCTGTTTGAGAGTGGACGAGCGTACAATTCCAGTGTTGCTGCCTAAAAGACGATGATCTTTGAATTCCTCAAGAACTGGCAAGACATCTTTCTTAACTATCTTTAACAATGATTGTATGTCCACCACTATCCAGCTCTTCTCTAATTGTTGTTGATGTTTAAGAAAAAGAATCAATCCCCTTTCACTGAGTGTCGTAAGAAGCTCAGCAATGAATGCTGTTTCTTTTGGAATAATCTCAGGTATTGAACCCATAAGATCTTCAAGTACACAAATACGCATTTGCAATTTCCATTTCATTAGAATTGCATACAGCAAGTAACAGTAACAGCTCACTGGAGGTAACCTAGCAACAATAGATTGATTGCTTTTATAGAGCAGTGATACGAACTCTTGATTGGCTTCAGATACAATGTCTTTATAGTATATAGTTACATATCCCATGTATTCTTGATGATCTGATCTTTTACGCATTTCATTTCTGATAAGAGTTGACTTGCTTTGAACCTGTTCATGACTAAGCTCATGATCATAACTACCAACAATTATCAAACAGGATTTAGTACTAGTTCTACAAGTGGTATTTTCGATGAAGTTGAGCCAGTAGTGAAGTTGTTGCAATATCTCATCATCTGTGTTACTGAGGTCTATTACATTGATGAATGTGGCAGGTAACTGCTGCATCACAGTCTCCATGATGACAGAGTGACTGGAATGGTATTCTGCTTGTTCTGCCAAGTTATATAAAACCATGTTTCCAAATTGAATAGTTTCTATTAGTGACAGTACTATACCGGCATCAGAGCTGTGCTCAATCCTTGTACTATTACTGCCTGAAGTAAGTTGATTGATGTCACTCTTTCCTTGTTGATTGATAGCTTTAGCCAAAGTGGTCTTACCTGCACTACTATTACCAGTAAGAATTGTCTTACCAAACGTATGAATTGGATGGGTACTAAATGATTCTATCAATGGATTAAGAAAATCAAGCATTACAAAACTTTCTTTTGCCAGATCTATCAGAGTACTGCCGAATTTATCTCTAGCCATTAAATCAATTCCTTTATCACGTAAGAGCCATTGTACTATGTGGACATGGCCTCTTATCACTGCCAAATGAAGTATTGTTTGACCATTATTATCAACCACCTTCGGGTCACAACCTAGTTCAGTAACGAGATATTGGACAATATTTAAGTGACCACATTGAGAGGCATAATGTAGAGGAGTGTATCCATGTTGACCTCGACTATTAGGATCACAGTTTTGCTCTGATATCAAATATTTGACAACAATCAATTGACCTTTCCAACAAGCATTGTGCAAAGGATTGTGGATGATCACCATCACCATCAAGCATTGTGGATGATCACCATCACCATCTGGAGTTGATGGGTCACAACCTACTTCAGTAATTAGATATTGGATGATGTCCGTGTGACCACCTTGAGAAGCATAATGTAAAGGGGTAAATCCATGTTTACTTCGACTATTAGGATCACAGTTATGATCAGCAATGAAATATCTAACGACATTCAAATGACCAATAAGACTAGCAATGTGTAATGGAAGAAGACCATTGTTGTTTGAAATTGTTGGATCGCAACCCACTTCAGTGTTAAGGTATTGGATGATGTCCATGTGACCATTTTGAGAAGCACAGTAAAGAGGTGTAGATCCATCCTTGGTTCGATTGTTAGGATCACATTTATTTTCGTCAATGAAATATTGCGTAGCACTCAAGTGACCATTAAGACAAGATAAGTGTAACGGGAGACTGCCATAGTTATCTAGAATTGTTGGGTCACAACCAACTTCAGCGATCAGGTGTTGCATGATATCCATATGACCATTTTCAGCAGCATAATGTAAAGGAGTTGAACCATTCTTATTTTGATGATTTGGATCACAATTTAGTTCAGCCGTGAGATACTTTACAACATTTAAATGACCATTAAGACAAGCAATGTGTGATGGAATACTGCCATTGTTGCTTGAAATTGTTGGGTCACAACCTAGCTCAGTGGTAACGATATCCATGTGACCATTTTGAGAAGCACAGTGAAGAGGTGTAAATCCATTTTTGTTTCGACTATTAGGATCACATTTCTGCTCACTGATAAAATATTTTGTAGCATTTAAGTGACCTTTCTTGAAAGCATCATGTAATGGGAGATCACCATAGTTGTCTAAAGGTTTTGGGTCACAACCTAGTTCAGTGATTAGGTACTGGATAATGTTCATGTGACCACCTTGAGAAGCATAATGTAGAGGTGTTGATCCATGTTGACCTCTACTATTAGGATCACAATTATGTTCAGAAATGAAATATTTTGTAATATCCAAGTGTCCATTAGCACAAGCAATGTGTAATGGAAGAAGACCTTTGAAGTTTAAAATTGTTGGGTCACAACCTACTTCAGTGATAAGGTATTGGATGATGTTCATTTGACCATATTCAGAAGCACAGTGAAGAGGTGTAAATCCGTCGTTTGTTTGACTGTTTGGATCACATTTCTGTTCACTGAAGAAATATTTGACTATATTCAAATGACCTTTAAGACTAGCAATGTGTAATGGAAGAAATCCATTTTTGTTTGAAACTGTTTGATCACAACCTACTTCAGTGATAAGGAATTGGATGATGTCCATGTGACCATTTTGAGAAGCACAGTAAAGAGGTGTAGATCCATAGTTAGTTCGACTGTTTGGGTCACATTTCTGTTCACTGATGAAATATTTGACAGTATTCAAATTACCATTAAGACTAGCAATGTGTAATGCAAGAAAGCCATCATTGGTTGAAATTCTTGGATCACAACCTAGTTCAGTGATAAGGTATTGGATGATGTCCATGTGACCATTTTCAGAAGCGCAGTACAGAGGTGTAAATCCATTTTTAGTTCGACTGTTTGGGTCACATTTCTGTTCACTGATGAAATATTTGACAGTATTCAAATGACCATTGAGACTAGCAATGTGTAATGGAAGAAAGCCATCGTTGGTTGAAATTCTTGGATCACAACCCAGTTCAGTGATAAGGTATTGGATGATGTCCATGTGACCATTTTGAGAAGCACAGTAAAGAGGTGTAGATCCATAGTTAGTTCGACTGTTTGGATCACATTTCTGTTCACAGATGAAATATTTGACAGTATTCAAATGACCATTAAGACTAGCAATGTGTAATGGAAGATTACAACCGTTGTTTGAAATTCTTGGATCACAACCTAGTTCAGTGATAAGGTATTGGATGATGTCCATGTGACCATTTTGAGAAGCACAGTAAAGAGGTGTAGATCCATAGTTAGTTCGACTGTTTGGATCACATTTCTGCTCGCTGATGAAATATTTGACCACATTCAAATGACCATTAAGACTAGCAATGTGTAATGGAAGGAAGACCATTGTTGTTTGAAATTGTTGGATCACAACCTACTTCAGTGATAAGGTATTGGATGATGTCCATGTGACCATTTTGAGAAGCACAGTAAAGAGGTGTAGATCTGTAGTAACGCCAGCTAACGCAGCAGATGACAGAGTGATTGTAACAGAGAATCAACCTCTGTGCAGCAAATGATTATTGACAGGCAGACTGAACATAGCATAGCATGGCATGACATGGCATGATGAGAGATGGGCCACCAGGGCTTATATAGTGACTGACATGATACAATAGAAAACAGTAGTACGACGGTCAGGAGGACGACGGTTCCTATTAGAACGTCGAAGAGGTAATCTCTGAACTGGTTGAGGAGGAGAAACAGGTGGTACAATAGTGGGTTGCGATGGAATCAGATCAAATTGATTGTCAACACCTGCAGGTTCTCTGGTAGCAGTTCTGTGGCGAATATGGTCCACATGACGTCTAATGATGCGTCCATCATCCAGAGAAACCTTGTACGAGAGAGGACCAGTTTTTTCTTTGATATGTCCACTCAACCATAGAGGGGTCTTGTTGTTGAAATTGCGGACAAACACAGGATCAGAGATGGAGAATGTTCTCAGCTTGGTATGATGGTCATGGGTCTTTCTCTGAGCTTCCTGTGCTTTGTGTACCTTTGATGCTGCATTGGGCAACAACAAGGATAACCGAGACCTAAGCCTCCTCCCCATTAGTAGCTCTGCTGGAGTTCTCCCCGTGGTTGTGTGAGGTGTAATACGATATCTGAAGAGAAACTCATTCAGCTGGACAGCGAGAGAACCAGTGGATTTTTTCATGGAGCGCTTGAATGATTGGACAGCTCGTTCAGCCAGACCATTAGATGCAGGGTGATATGGCGCTGACTGAATATGTCGAATTCCATTGGAAGACAAATAGTCCTTGAACTCCTCACTACGGAATGCTGGACCATTATCAGAGACAATAATCTCAGGTAGACCATGAGTTGAGAACAGCGTCTGCAAGTGGCGGATGGTAGATTCAGCTGTTTGTCTTGACTCGATGATCTCTAACCACTTGGAGTGAGCATCCACAATGACTAAGAAGGTCTTGTCTCCAAAACACGGTCCGGCAAAGTCAATATGAATTCGAGCCCATGGTCTCTCAGGCCATTCCCATGGATGGAGGGGAGCTTTTGCAGGAGAATTTTGATGGAGTTGACATTCTGAACATGACTTGACTTTGGTTTCGAGATCAGTGTCAACACCAGGCCACCAGAGGTAGCTACGTGCCAATCCTTTCATCCGGGAAATTCCAGGGTGAGCGATGTGTAGCTCATCAAGTGTTGCTGAGCGTCCAGCTGCAGGAATGATGACACGACTGCCCCACATGAGACAACCGTCAAGTAGAGTCAGCTCTGATCGACGACGAAAATACGGTTGGATCTCTTCTGACACCGAATACGGCCAACCGTTCGACACAAAGTTTCTAACTTGAAGCAGGAGAGGGTCCTTGTCGGTCCAGAGCTTGATCTGGGTAGCAGTGATAGGTGATTGCTGGAGACTCTGAAGTAGCAGCACTGTTTCACCTGGAAGGGGAACATCAATAGGAGTTTCAGGCAAAGGCAAACGACTTAGAGTATCAGCTTCTACATTCTCACAACCCTTCTTGTACTGAATGGTGTAATCAAAACTGCTGAGGATCAGATTCCATCGCTGGATACGAGCTGACGACATCTGAGATATTGCTCGATCAGGTGCAAACAGTTCAGTCAGTGGCTTGTGATCAGTCTTCAGTTCGAATGAACGTCCCAAGAGGTACTGTCGGAACTTCGTGACAGCAAAAATAATGGCCAGTCCCTCCTTATCGATTTGTGCATAGTTTTTTTCTGCTGGGGATAATGTTCGAGATGAGAAGGCAACCGGCTGCTCGGTACCGTCCTTTAGCTGATGGGTGAGTACTGCTCCCACTCCATAAGAAGATGCATCTGCAGAAACAATGAGAGGTAAATTGGGGTTGAAATGGATTAGGAAAGAAGATGAAGAGAGAGAGAATCTTGCTGCGTCAAATGCTCTCTGCTGTTCAGGACCCCATTCCCAGCTTGTGTTGTTTCTGAGTAGACGATGCAGCGGAGCCAATAGGGTGGACTGATTGGGCAGAAAACGACTGTAGAAATTGAGAAGACCCAAGAATGATTTCAGTTGAGATAGATTAGTCGGTCTCGGAGCGTTTCTGATCGCCCTCACTTTCTCAGGTGCTGGGTGAATACCCTCTGATGAGATGACGTAGCCCAGATAGGTCACTTTGGGTAGCATGAAGCTGCATTTAGATCTCTTCAATCTCATCCCTGACTCTTGCAATCTCTGTAGCACTTGCTGTAGATTCTTGAGGTGTTCAGCATCAGTCTTCCCCGTCACTAGGATATCGTCTAGATAGGTTACAACATTGGGGATTCCCTTCAGCAAATTCTCCATTGTGCGCTGGAAAATGGATGGTGCTGCAGAGACGCCAAATGGCAATCGAGTGTATTGATAGAGCCCCTTGGTAGTGTTGATAGTCACTAGCGGCTTGGATTCTTCAGAGAGGTGGAGCTGTTGATAGGCGTGACTCAGATCTAGTTTTGAGAATGACTTTCCTCCAGTGAGAGTAGACAGGAGGTCTTCAACTTTGGGAAGAGGGTACATATCTCTCTTTGCGGCTTTGTTGACAGTGACTTTGAAGTCTCCACAGATTCGAATCGCCCCATCTCTCTTTACGACAGGCACGATAGGTGCAGCCCAGTCCGAGTGAGCAACAGGTTCGATCACTCCATCCTCCTCCAGTCTAGTCAGCTCATCCTCCACTCTTGAGCGTAGAGCATAGGGTATAGGACGTGGTCTGTGATAACATGGTTGTGCATCAGGAGAGATCTGCAATGTTACTTTAACATCTTTCAATGACCCCAACTCATCTCTGAACACTTCAGCATGGCTCTCCAGGAGTGATTGCAGCTGATCGTCCACCTTGTTGACAGAGTGCAGTGACTGTAGCAATTTCCAGTCTAACTTTATCTCCTTCATCCAATCTCGTCCAAACAAGGGTCGACCAGCTCCCCTGACCACGAGTAGAGGTAGTGTCTTCTGTTGTTGTCTGTAGGAAACACAAACAGTAATTGAACCACAGACATGCATTAGTTCTCCAGAGTAGGTACGCAGCTGAGCAGTAGACTTCTGCAGAACAGGGCGTTGGTCCTCAGGCCAAACAGACAGGTAGGTTTCCTCGCTGATAACAGAGACGGAAGCACCAGTGTCGATCTCCATTTGTAGGTCTGCTTGGTCAGCGCTGAGAGTCACCAAT